>CAKAOJ020000352.1:0-52500 GCA_916701645.2 Sebastolobus alascanus
TTTTTTTAAAAAACCCAGTTTTCCACTGCTAAGGAAGCAGAATCTCCCTTTTCCCTTTTGGAAAGGATGCTCCAGTGTTTCCTCTGCTAAGGAAGCAGTGAATTCTCTTTTCCTTTGTAAAGGATGCTCCAGTGTTTCCTCTGCTAAAGGAGTTAAGAAAGGAAGCATTGAAGCTCCTTTCCTTTGGTAAAGGATGCTCCATGTTTCCTCTGCTAAAGGAGAAAAGAAAGGAAGCATTGAAGCTCCTTCCTGTGGTAAAGGATGCTCCAGTGTTTCCTCTGCTAAAGGAGTTAAGAAAGGAAGCATTGAATCTCCTTTCCTTTGGTAAAGGATGCTCCAGTGTTTCCTCTGCTAAAGGAGTTAAGAAAGGAAGCATTGAAGCTCCTTTCCTTTGGTAAAGGATGCTCCAGTGTTTCCACTGCTAAGGAAGCAGTGAATCTCTTTCCTTTGGTAAAGGATGCTCCAGTGTTTCCTCTGCTAAGGAGTTAAGAAAGGAAGCAGTGAATCTCCTTTCCTTTGGTAAAGGATGCTCCAGTGTTTCCTCTGCTAAAGGAGAAAAGAAAGGAAGCATTGAAGCTCCTTTCCTTTGGTAAAGGATGCTCCAGTGTTTCCACTGCTAAGGAAGCAGTGAATCTCTTTTCCTTTGGTAAAGGATGCTCCAGTGTATCCTCTGCTAAAGGAGTTAAGAAAGGAAGCATTGAAGCTACTTTCCTTTGGTAAAGGATGCTCCAGTGTTTCCTCTGCTAAAGGAGTTAAGAAAGGAAGCATTGAATCTCCATTCCTTTGGTAAAGGATGCTCCAGTGTTTCCTCTGCTAAAGGAGAAAAGAAAGGAAGCATTGCAGCTCCTTTCCTTTGGTAAAGGATGCTCCAGTGTTTCCACTGCTAAGGAAGCAGTGAATCTCTTTTCCTTTGGTAAAGGATGCTCCAGTGTTTCCTCTGCTAAAGGAGTTAAGAAAGGAAGCATTGAAGCTCCTTTCCTTTGGTAAAGGATGCTCCAGTGTTTCCTCTGCTAAAGGAGTAAGAAAGGAAGCATTGAAGCTCCTTTCCTTTGGTAAAGGATGCTCCAGTGTTTCCTCTGCTAAAGGAGAAAAGAAAGGAAGCATTGAAGCTCCTTTCCTTTGGTAAAGGATGCTCCAGTGTTTCCTCTGCTAAAGGAGTTAAGAAAGGAAGCATTGAATCTCCTTTCCTTTGGTAAAGGATGCTCCAGTGTTTCCTCTGCTAAAGGAGAAAAGAAAGGAAGCATTGAAGCTCCTTTCCTTTGGTAAAGGATGCTCCAGTGTTTCCACTGCTAAGGAAGCAGTGAATCTCTTTTCCTTTGGTAAAGGATGCTCCAGTGTATCCTCTGCTAAAGGAGTTAAGAAAGGAAGCATTGAAGCTACTTTCCTTTGGTAAAGGATGCTCCAGTGTTTCCTCTGCTAAAGGAGTTAAGAAAGGAAGCATTGAATCTCCATTCCTTTGGTAAAGGATGCTCCAGTGTTTCCTCTGCTAAAGGAGAAAAGAAAGGAAGCATTGCAGCTCCTTTCCTTTGGTAAAGGATGCTCCAGTGTTTCCACTGCTAAGGAAGCAGTGAATCTCTTTTCCTTTGGTAAAGGATGCTCCAGTGTTTCCTCTGCTAAAGGAGTTAAGAAAGGAAGCATTGAAGCTCCTTTCCTTTGGTAAAGGATGCTCCAGTGTTTCCTCTGCTAAAGGAGAAAAGAAAGGAAGCATTGAAGCTCCTTTCCTTTGGTAAAGGATGCTCCAGTGTTTCCACTGCTAAGGAAGCAGTGAATCTCTTTTCCTTTGGTAAAGGATGCTCCAGTGTATCCTCTGCTAAAGGAGTTAAGAAAGGAAGCATTGAAGCTCCTTTCCTTTGGTAAAGGATGCTCCAGTGTTTCCTCTGCTAAGGAGATAAGAAAGGAAGCATTGAATCTCCTTTCCTTTGGTAAAGGATGCTCCAGTGTTTCCACTGCTAAGGAAGCAGTGAATCTCTTTTCCTTTGGTAAAGGATGCTCCAGTGTATCCTCTGCTAAAGGAGTTAAGAAAGGAAGCATTGAAGCTCCTTTCCTTTGGTAAAGGATGCTCCAGTGTTTCCTCTGCTAAGGAAGCATTGAATCTCCTTTCCTTTGGTAAAGGATGCTCCAGTGTTTCCTCTGCTAAAGGAGTTAAGAAAGGAAGCATTGAAGCTCCTTTCCTTTGGTAAAGGATGCTCCAGTGTTTCCTCTGCTAAAGGAGAAAAGAAAGGAAGCATTGAAGCTCCTTTCCTTTGGTAAAGGATGCTCCAGTGTTTCCACTGCTAAGGAAGCAGTGAATCTCTTTTCCTTTGGTAAAGGATGCTCCAGTGTATCCTCTGCTAAAGGAGTTAAGAAAGGAAGCATTGAAGCTCCTTTCCTTTGGTAAAGGATGCTCCAGTGTTTCCTCTGCTAGGAGATAAGAAAGGAAGCATTAATCTCCTTTCCTTTGGTAAAGGATGCTCCAGTGTTTCCACTGCTAAGGAAGCAGTGAATCTCTTTCCTTTGGTAAAGGATGCTCCAGTGTTTCCTCTGCTAAAGGAGAAAAGAAAGGAAGCATTGAAGGTCCTTTCCTTTGGTAAAGGATGCTCCAGTGTTTCCACTGCTAAGGAAGCAGTGAATCTCTTTTCCTTTGGTAAAGGATGCTCCAGTGTATCCTCTGCTAAAGGAGTTAAGAAAGGAAGCATTGAAGCTCCTTTCCTTTGGTAAAGGATGCTCCAGTGTTTCCTCTGCTAAAGGAGTTAAGAAAGGAAGCATTGAATCTCCTTTCCTTTGGTAAAGGATGCTCCAGTGTTTCCTCTGCTAAAGGAGAAAAGAAAGGAAGCATTGCAGCTCCTTTCCTTTGGTAAAGGATGCTCCAGTGTTTCCACTGCTAAGGAAGCAGTGAATCTCTTTTCCTTTGGTAAAGGATGCTCCAGTGTATCCTCTGCTAAAGGAGTTAAGAAAGGAAGCATTGAAGCTCCTTTCCTTTGGTAAAGGATGCTCCAGTGTTTCCTCTGTTAAAGGAGTTAAGAAAGGAAGCATTGAATCTCCTTTCCTTTGGTAAAGGATGCTCCAGTGTTTCCTCTGCTAAGGAAGCAGTGAATCTCCTTTCCTTTGGTAAAGGATGCTCCAGTGTTTCCTCTGCTAAGGAAGCAGTGAATCTCTTTTCCTTTGGTAAAGGATGCTCCAGTGTTTCCTCTGCTAAAGGAGTTAAGAAAGGAAGCATTGAAGCTACTTTCCTTTGGTAAAGGATGCTCCAGTGTTTCCTCTGCTAAAGGAGTTAAGAAAGGAAGCATTGAATCTCCTTTCCTTTGGTAAAGGATGCTCCAGTGTTTCCTCTGCTAAAGGAGAAAAGAAAGGAAGCATTGCAGCTCCTTTCCTTTGGTAAAGGATGCTCCAGTGTTTCCACTGCTAAGGAAGCAGTGAATCTCATTTCCTTTGGTAAAGGATGCTCCAGTGTTTCCTCTGCTAAAGGAGAAAAGAAAGGAAGCATTGAAGCTCCTTTCCTTTGGTAAAGGATGCTCCAGTGTTTCCACTGCTAAGGAAGCAGTGAATCTCTTTTCCTTTGGTAAAGGATGCTCCAGTGTATCCTCTGCTAAAGGAGTTAAGAAAGGAAGCATTGAAGCTCCTTTCCTTTGGTAAAGGATGCTCCAGTGTTTCCTCTGCTAAAGGAGTTAAGAAAGGAAGCATTGAATCTCCTTTCCTTTGGTAAAGGATGCTCCAGTGTTTCCTCTGCTAAAGGAGAAAAGAAAGGAAGCATTGAAGCTCCTTTCCTTTGGTAAAGGATGCTCCAGTGTTTCCACTGCTAAGGAAGCAGTGAATCTCTTTCCTTTGGTAAAGGATGCTCCAGTGTATCCTCTGCTAAAGGAGTTAAGAAAGGAAGCATTGAAGCTCCTTTCCTTTGGTAAAGGATGCTCCAGTGTTTCCACTGCTAAGGAAGCAGTGAATCTCTTTTCCTTTGGTAAAGGATGCTCCAGTGTTTCCTCTGCTAAAGGAGAAATGTAAGGAAGCATTGAATCTCCTTTCCTTTGGTAAAGGATGCTCCAGTGTTTCCTCTGCTAGGAGATAAGAAAGGAAGCATTGATCTCCTTTCCTTTGGTAAAGGATGCTCCAGTGTTTCCACTGCTAAGGAAGCAGTGAATCTCCTTTCCTTTGGTAAAGGATGCTCCAGTGTTTCCTCTGCTAAAGGAGAAAAGAAAGGAAGCATTGAAGCTCCTTTCCTTTGGTAAAGGATGCTCCAGTGTTTCCACTGCTAAGGAAGCAGTGAATCTCCTTTCCTTTGGTAAAGGATGCTCCAGTGTTTCACTGCTAAGGAAGCATTGAAGCTCCTTTCCTTTGGTAAAGGATGCTCCAGTGTTTCCTCTGCTAAAGGAGAAAAGAAAGGAAGCATTGAAGCTCCTTTCCTTTGGTAAAGGATGCTCCAGTGTTTCCTCTGCTAAAGGAGAAAAGAAAGGAAGCATTGAAGCTCCTTTCCTTTGGTAAAGGATGCTCCAGTGTTTCCACTGCTAAGGAGAGCAGTGAATCTCCTTTCCTTTGGTAAAGGATGCTCCAGTGTTTCCTCTGCTAAAGGAGTTAAGAAAGGAGCATTGAAGCTCTTTCCTTTGGTAAAGGATGCTCCAGTGTTTCCTCTGCTAAAGGAGTTAAGAAAGGAAGCATTGAATCTCCTTTCCTTTGGTAAAGGATGCTCCAGTGTTTCCTCTGCTAAAGGAGAAAAGAAAGGAAGCATTGAGCTCCTTTCCTTTGGTAAAGGATGCTCCAGTGTTTCCACTGCTAAGGAAGCAGTGAATCTCTTTTCCTTTGGTAAAGGATGCTCCAGTGTATCCTCTGCTAAAGGAGTTAAGAAAGGAAGCATTGAAGCTCCTTTCCTTTGGTAAAGGATGCTCCAGTGTTTCCACTGCTAGAGAAGAAGGAAGCATTGAATCTCCTTTCCTTTGGTAAAGGATGCTCCAGTGTTTCCACTGCTAAGGAAGCAGTGAATCTCCTTTCCTTTGGTAAAGGATGCTCCAGTGTTTCCTCTGCTAAAGGAGTTAAGAAAGGAAGCATTGAAGCTCCTTTCCTTTGGTAAAGGATGCTCCAGTGTTTCCTCTGCTAAAGGAGAAAAGAAAGGAAGCATTGAAGCTCCTTTCCTTTGGTAAAGGATGCTCCAGTGTTTCCACTGCTAAGGAAGCAGTGAATCTCTTTTCCTTTGGTAAAGGATGCTCCAGTGTATCCTCTGCTAAAGGAGTTAAGAAAGGAAGCATTGAAGCTCCTTTCCTTTGGTAAAGGATGCTCCAGTGTTTCCTCTGCTAAAGGAGTTAAGAAAGGAAGCATTGAATCTCCTTTCCTTTGGTAAAGGATGCTCCAGTGTTTCCTCTGCTAAAGGAGAAAAGAAAGGAAGCATTGAAGCTCCTTTCCTTTGGTAAAGGATGCTCCAGTGTTTCCACTGCTAAGGAAGCAGTGAATCTCTTTTCCTTTGGTAAAGGATGCTCCAGTGTTTCCTCTGCTAAAGGAGAAAAGAAAGGAAGCATTGAAGCTCCTTTCCTTTGGTAAAGGATGCTCCAGTGTTTCCACTGCTAAGGAAGCAGTGAATCTCTTTTCCTTTGGTAAAGGATGCTCCAGTGTATCCTCTGCTAAAGGAGTTAAGAAAGGAAGCATTGAAGCTCCTTTCCTTTGGTAAAGGATGCTCCAGTGTTTCCTCTGCTAAGGAGTTAAGAAAGGAAGCATTGAATCTCCTTTCCTTTGGTAAAGGATGCTCCAGTGTTTCCTCTGCTAAAGGAGAAAAGAAAGGAAGCATTGAAGCTCCTTTCCTTTGGTAAAGGATGCTCCAGTGTTTCCACTGCTAAGGAAGCAGTGAATCTCTTTTCCTTTGGTAAAGGATGCTCCAGTGTATCCTCTGCTAAAGGAGTTAAGAAAGGAAGCATTGAAGCTACTTTCCTTTGGTAAAGGATGCTCCAGTGTTTCCTCTGCTAAAGGAGTTAAGAAAGGAAGCATTGAATCTCCTTTCCTTTGGTAAAGGATGCTCCAGTGTTTCCTCTGCTAAAGGAGAAAAGAAAGGAAGCATTGAAGCTCCTTTCCTTTGGTAAAGGATGCTCCAGTGTTTCCACTGCTAAGGAAGCAGTGAATCTCTTTTCCTTTGGTAAAGGATGCTCCAGTGTATCCTCTGCTAAAGGAGTTAAGAAAGGAAGCATTGAAGCTCCTTTCCTTTGGTAAAGGATGCTCCAGTGTTTCCTCTGCTAGGAGATAAGAAAGGAAGCATTGGATCTCCTTTCCTTTGGTAAAGGATGCTCCAGTGTTTCCACTGCTAAGGAAGCAGTGAATCTCTTTTCCTTTGGTAAAGGATGCTCCAGTGTTTCCTCTGCTAAAGGAGTTAAGAAAGGAAGCATTGAAGCTCCTTTCCTTTGGTAAAGGATGCTCCAGTGTTTCCTCTGCTAAAGGAGTTAAGAAAGGAAGCATTGAATCTCCTTTCCTTTGGTAAAGGATGCTCCAGTGTTTCCTCTGCTAAAGGAGTTAAGAAAGGAAGCATTGAATCTCCTTTCCTTTGGTAAAGGATGCTCCAGTGTTTCCTCTGCTAAAGGAGAAAAGAAAGGAAGCATTGAAGCTCCTTTCCTTTGGTAAAGGATGCTCCAGTGTTTCCACTGCTAAGGAAGCAGTGAATCTCTTTCCTTTGGTAAAGGATGCTCCAGTGTATCCTCTGCTAAAGGAGTTAAGAAAGGAAGCATTGAAGCTCCTTTCCTTTGGTAAAGGATGCTCCAGTGTTTCCTCTGCTAGGAGATAAGAAAGGAAGCATTGGATCTCCTTTCCTTTGGTAAAGGATGCTCCAGTGTTTCCACTGCTAAGGAAGCAGTGAATCTCCTTTCCTTTGGTAAAGGATGCTCCAGTGTTTCCTCTGCTAAAGGAGAAAAGAAAGGAAGCATTGAAGCTCCTTTCCTTTGGTAAAGGATGCTCCAGTGTTTCCACTGCTAAGGAAGCAGTGAATCTCTTTTCCTTTGGTAAAGGATGCTCCAGTGTATCCTCTGCTAAAGGAGTTAAGAAAGGAAGCATTGAAGCTCCTTTCCTTTGGTAAAGGATGCTCCAGTGTTTCCTCTGCTAAAGGAGTTAAGAAAGGAAGCATTGAATCTCCTTTCCTTTGGTAAAGGATGCTCCAGTGTTTCCTCTGCTAAAGGAGAAAAGAAAGGAAGCATTGAAGCTCCTTTCCTTTGGTAAAGGATGCTCCAGTGTTTCCACTGCTAAGGAAGCAGTGAATCTCTTTTCCTTTGGTAAAGGATGCTCCAGTGTATCCTCTGCTAAAGGAGTTAAGAAAGGAAGCATTGAAGCTCCTTTCCTTTGGTAAAGGATGCTCCAGTGTTTCCTCTGCTAAAGGAGTTAAGAAAGGAAGCATTGAATCTCCTTTCCTTTGGTAAAGGATGCTCCAGTGTTTCCACTGCTAAGGAAGCAGTGAATCTCTTTTCCTTTGGTAAAGGATGCTCCAGTGTTTCCACTGCTAAGGAAGCAGTGAATCTCTTTTCCTTTGGTAAAGGATGCTCCAGTGTATCCTCTGCTAAAGGAGTTAAGAAAGGAAGCATTGAAGCTACTTTCCTTTGGTAAAGGATGCTCCAGTGTTTCCTCTGCTAAAGGAGTTAAGAAAGGAAGCATTGAATCTCCTTTCCTTTGGTAAAGGATGCTCCAGTGTTTCCTCTGCTAAAGGAGAAAAGAAAGGAAGCATTGAAGCTCCTTTCCTTTGGTAAAGGATGCTCCAGTGTTTCCTCTGCTAGGAGAAAGAAAGGAAGCATTGAATCTCCTTTCCTTTGGTAAAGGATGCTCCAGTGTTTCCACTGCTAAGGAAGCAGTGAATCTCTTTCCTTTGGTAAAGGATGCTCCAGTGTATCCTCTGCTAAAGGAGTTAAGAAAGGAAGCATTGAAGCTCCTTTCCTTTGGTAAAGGATGCTCCAGTGTTTCCTCTGCTAGGAGATAAGAAAGGAAGCATTGGATCTCCTTTCCTTTGGTAAAGGATGCTCCAGTGTTTCCACTGCTAAGGAAGCAGTGAATCTCTTTTCCTTTGGTAAAGGATGCTCCAGTGTATCCTCTGCTAAAGGAGTTAAGAAAGGAAGCATTGAAGCTCCTTTCCTTTGGTAAAGGATGCTCCAGTGTTTCCTCTGCTAAAGGAGATAAGAAAGGAAGCATTGAATCTCCTTTCCTTTGGTAAAGGATGCTCCAGTGTTTCCTCTGCTAAAGGAGAAAAGAAAGGAAGCATTGAAGCTCCTTTCCTTTGGTAAAGGATGCTCCAGTGTTTCCTCTGCTAAGGAGAAAAGAAAGGAAGCATTGAAGTCCTTTCCTTTGGTAAAGGATGCTCCAGTGTTTCCACTGCTAAGGAAGCAGTGAATCTCTTTTCCTTTGGTAAAGGATGCTCCAGTGTATCCTCTGCTAAAGGAGTTAAGAAAGGAAGCATTGAAGCTCCTTTCCTTTGGTAAAGGATGCTCCAGTGTTTCCTCTGCTAGGAGATAAGAAAGGAAGCATTGGATCTCCTTTCCTTTGGTAAAGGATGCTCCAGTGTTTCCACTGCTAAGGAAGCAGTGAATCTCTTTTCCTTTGGTAAAGGATGCTCCAGTGTATCCTCTGCTAAAGGAGTTAAGAAAGGAAGCATTGAAGCTCCTTTCCTTTGGTAAAGGATGCTCCAGTGTTTCCTCTGCTAAAGGAGTTAAGAAAGGAAGCATTGAATCTCCTTTCCTTTGGTAAAGGATGCTCCAGTGTTTCCTCTGCTAAAGGAGATAAGAAAGGAAGCATTGAAGCTCCTTTCCTTTGGTAAAGGATGCTCCAGTGTTTCCACTGCTAAGGAAGCAGTGAATCTCCTTTCCTTTGGTAAAGGATGCTCCAGTGTATCCTCTGCTAAAGGAGTTAAGAAAGGAAGCATTGAAGCTCCTTTCCTTTGGTAAAGGATGCTCCAGTGTTTCCTCTGCTAAAGGAGAAAAGAAAGGAAGCATTGAAGTCCTTTCCTTTGGTAAAGGATGCTCCAGTGTTTCCACTGCTAAGGAAGCAGTGAATCTCTTTCCTTTGGTAAAGGATGCTCCAGTGTTTCCTCTGCTAAAGGAGAAAAGAAAGGAAGCATTGAAGCTCCTTTCCTTTGGTAAAGGATGCTCCAGTGTTTCCACTGCTAAGGAAGCAGTGAATCTCTTTTCCTTTGGTAAAGGATGCTCCAGTGTATCCTCTGCTAAAGGAGTTAAGAAAGGAAGCATTGAAGCTCCTTTCCTTTGGTAAAGGATGCTCCAGTGTTTCCTCTGCTAAAGGAGATAAGAAAGGAAGCATTGAAGCTCCTTTCCTTTGGTAAAGGATGCTCCAGTGTTTCCACTGCTAAGGAAGCAGTGAATCTCTTTTCCTTTGGTAAAGGATGCTCCAGTGTATCCTCTGCTAAAGGAGTTAAGAAAGGAAGCATTGAAGCTCCTTTCCTTTGGTAAAGGATGCTCCAGTGTTTCCTCTGCTAAAGGAGTTAAGAAAGGAAGCATTGAATCTCCTTTCCTTTGGTAAAGGATGCTCCAGTGTTTCCTCTGCTAAAGGAGAAAAGAAAGGAAGATTGAACTCCTTTCCTTTGGTAAAGGAGCCCATGTTTCCTTCTAAAGGAGAAAAGAAAGGAAGCATTGCAGCTCCTTTCCTTTGGTAAAGGATGCTCCAGTGTTTCCACTGCTAAGGAAGCAGTGAATCTCTTTTCCTTTGGTAAAGGATGCTCCAGTGTTTCCTCTGCTAAGGAGAAAGAAGGAAGCATGAAGCTCCTTTCCTTTGGTAAAGGATGCTCCAGTGTTTCCACTGTAAGGAAGCAGTGAATCCTTCTTTGGTAAAGGATGCTCCAGTGTTCCTCTGCTAAAGGAGTTAAGAAAGGAAGATTGAAGCTCCTTTCCTTTGGTAAAGGATGCTCCAGTGTTTCCTCTGCTAAAGAGATAAGAAAGGAAGCATTGACTCCTTTCCTTTGGTAAAGGATGCTCCAGTGTTTCCACTGCAAGGAAAAAGTAATCTCCTTTCCTTTGTAAAGGAGAAGGAGAAGGAAGCTTTGAATCTTGCTAAGGAAGCAGTGAATCTCTTTTCCTTTGGTAAAGGATGCTCCAGTGTATCCTCTGCTAAAGGAGTTAAGAAAGGAAGCATTGAAGCTCCTTTCCTTTGGTAAAGGATGCTCCAGTGTTTCCTCTGCTAAAGGAGTTAAGAAAGGAAGCATTGAATCTCCTTTCCTTTGGTAAAGGATGCTCCAGTGTTTCCACTGCTAAGGAAGCAGTGAATCTCCTTTCCTTTGGTAAAGGATGCTCCAGTGTTTCCACTGCTAAGGAAGCAGTGAATCTCTTTTCCTTTGGTAAAGGATGCTCCAGTGTATCCTCTGCTAAAGGAGTTAAGAAAGGAAGCATTGAAGCTACTTTCCTTTGGTAAAGGATGCTCCAGTGTTTCCTCTGCTAAAGGAGTTAAGAAAGGAAGCATTGAATTTCCATTCCTTTGGTAAAGGATGCTCCAGTGTTTCCTCTGCTAAAGGAGAAAAGAAAGGAAGCATTGCAGCTCCTTTCCTTTGGTAAAGGATGCTCCAGTGTTTCCACTGCTAAGGAAGCAGTGAATCTCTTTTCCTTTGGTAAAGGATGCTCCAGTGTTTCCACTGCTAAAGGAGAAAAGAAAGGAAGCATTGAAGCTCCTTTCCTTTGGTAAAGGATGCTCCAATGTTTCCACTGCTAAAGGAGAAAAGAAAGGAAGCATTGAAGCTCCTTTCCTTTGGTAAAGGATGCTCCAGTGTTTCCACTGCTAAGGAAGCAGTGAATCTCCTTTCCTTTGGTAAAGGATGCTCCAGTGTTTCCACTGCTAAGGAAGCAGTGAATCTCTTTTCCTTTGGTAAAGGATGCTCCAGTGTATCCTCTGCTAAAGGAGTTAAGAAAGGAAGCATTGAAGCTCCTTTCCTTTGGTAAAGGATGCTCCAGTGTTTCCTCTGCTAAAGGAGTTAAGAAAGGAAGCATTGAATCTCCTTTCCTTTGGTAAAGGATGCTCCAGTGTTTCCTCTGCTAAAGGAGAAAAGAAAGGAAGCATTGAAGCTCCTTTCCTTTGGTAAAGGATGCTCCAGTGTTTCCACTGCTAAGGAAGCAGTGAATCTCTTTTCCTTTGGTAAAGGATGCTCCAGTGTATCCTCTGCTAAAGGAGTTAAGAAAGGAAGCATTGGAGCTCCTTTCCTTTGGTAAAGGATGCTCCAGTGTTTCCTCTGCTAGGAGATAAGAAAGGAAGCATTGGATCTCCTTTCCTTTGGTAAAGGATGCTCCAGTGTTTCCACTGCTAAGGAAGCAGTGAATCTCCTTTCCTTTGGTAAAGGATGCTCCAGTGTTTCCTCTGCTAAAGGAGAAAAGAAAGGAAGCATTGAAGCTCCTTTCCTTTGGTAAAGGATGCTCCAGTGTTTCCACTGCTAAGGAAGCATTGAAGCTCCTTTCCTTTGGTAAAGGATGCTCCAGTGTTTCCACTGCTAAGGAAGCAGTGAATCTCTTTTCCTTTGGTAAAGGATGCTCCAGTGTATCCTCTGCTAAAGGAGTTAAGAAAGGAAGCATTGAAGCTCCTTTCCTTTGGTAAAGGATGCTCCAGTGTTTCCTCTGCTAAAGGAGTTAAGAAAGGAAGCATTGAATCTCCTTTCCTTTGGTAAAGGATGCTCCAGTGTTTCCTCTGCTAAAGGAGAAAAGAAAGGAAGCATTGCAGCTCCTTTCCTTTGGTAAAGGATGCTCCAGTGTTTCCACTGCTAAGGAAGCAGTGAATCTCTTTTCCTTTGGTAAAGGATGCTCCAGTGTATCCTCTGCTAAAGGAGTTAAGAAAGGAAGCATTGAAGCTCCTTTCCTTTGGTAAAGGATGCTCCAGTGTTTCCACTGCTAAGGAAGCAGTGAATCTCCTTTCCTTTGGTAAAGGATGCTCCAGTGTTTCCTCTGCTAAAGGAGAAAAGAAAGGAAGCATTGAAGCTCCTTTCCTTTGGTAAAGGATGCTCCAGTGTTTCCACTGCTAAGGAAGCAGTGAATCTCTTTTCCTTTGGTAAAGGATGCTCCAGTGTATCCTCTGCTAAAGGAGTTAAGAAAGGAAGCATTGAAGCTACTTTCCTTTGGTAAAGGATGCTCCAGTGTTTCCTCTGCTAAAGGAGTTAAGAAAGGAAGCATT
This sequence comes from Sebastolobus alascanus, assembly GCA_916701645.2. Classification (NCBI taxonomy): domain Eukaryota; kingdom Metazoa; phylum Chordata; class Actinopteri; order Perciformes; family Sebastidae; genus Sebastolobus; species Sebastolobus alascanus. Next base: position 12,070 of record CAKAOJ020000352.1, read on the forward strand.
GAATCTCCATTCCTTTGGTAAAGGATGCTCCAGTGTTTCCTCTGCTAAAGGAGAAAAGAAAGGAAGCATTGCAGCTCCTTTCCTTTGGTAAAGGATGCTCCAGTGTTTCCACTGCTAAGGAAGCAGTGAATCTCTTTTCCTTTGGTAAAGGATGCTCCAGTGTATCCTCTGCTAAAGGAGTTAAGAAAGGAAGCATTGAAGCTCCTTTCCTTTGGTAAAGGATGCTCCAGTGTTTCCTCTGCTAAAGGAGTTAAGAAAGGAAGCATTGAATCTCCTTTCCTTTGGTAAAGGATGCTCCAGTGTTTCCTCTGCTAAAGGAGAAAAGAAAGGAAGCATTGAAGCTCCTTTCCTTTGGTAAAGGATGCTCCAGTGTATCCTCTGCTAAAGGAGTTAAGAAAGGAAGCATTGAAGCTCCTTTCCTTTGGTAAAGGATGCTCCAGTGTTTCCTCTGCTAAAGGAGAAAAGAAAGGAAGCATTGAAGCTCCTTTCCTTTGGTAAAGGATGCTCCAGTGTTTCCACTGCTAAGGAAGCAGTGAATCTCTTTTCCTTTGGTAAAGGATGCTCCAGTGTTTCCTCTGCTAAAGGAGAAAAGAAAGGAAGCATTGAAGCTCCTTTCCTTTGGTAAAGGATGCTCCAGTGTTTCCACTGCTAAGGAAGCAGTGAATCTCTTTTCCTTTGGTAAAGGATGCTCCAGTGTATCCTCTGCTAAAGGAGTTAAGAAAGGAAGCATTGAATCTCCTTTCCTTTGGTAAAGGATGCTCCAGTGTTTCCTCTGCTAAAGGAGAAAAGAAAGGAAGCATTGAAGCTCCTTTCCTTTGGTAAAGGATGCTCCAGTGTTTCCTCTGCTAAGGAAGCATGTGAATCTCTTTTCCTTGGTAAAGGATGCTCCAGTGTATCCTCTGCTAAGGAGAAAAGAAGGAAGCATTGAAGTCTCCCTTCCTTTGGTAAAGGATGCCGTGTTTCCTTTGGAAAGGAGTCAGTGAATTCCTTCCTTTGGTAAAGGATGCTCCAGTGTTCTCTCTAAGTAAAGAGAAACATAGGAACTTGAGTCTTTTTCAAAGTCAGTATTCCTCTAGGAAAGGATCTTTTCCTTTGGTAAGGAGCAGGTTCACTCTTGCTAGAAAGGAAGCTAGTTTCCTTGGAAGGTGTCCTTTTCCTTGTAAAGGAGTAAGTGTCCTCTTAAAGATTTTTTCGAAGATTAGTATCTGAAGGATGCTCCTGTTTCTCTTCAGAGTAAGAAAGAGAACATTGAAGGCTCCTTTCCTTGAAAGGAGAAGAAGAAGATGAGCTTGGATCTCCTTCCTGTAAGAGATCTTCCTTGAAAGGATCTCCTTCCTTGTAAAGGAGTAGAGAGTTACTCTCTGTAAGAGCTCAGTTTTCCTGTAAAGGGTAAGGAGCATTGATCTTCCTTTCGTAAAGGAGCTCAGTTTCCTGTAAGAGTACTTCTCTAAAAGAGTAAGAAAGGAAGCATTGCTCTTCTTTTTTTTTTTTTTTTTTTTTTTTTTTTTTTTTTTTTTTTTTTTTTTTTTTTTTTTTTTTTTTTTTTTTTTTTTTTTTTTTTTTTTTTTTTTTTTTTTTTTTTTTTTTTTTTTTTTTTTTTTTAAAAAAAAAAAAAAAAAAAAAAAAAAAAAAAAAAAAAAAAAAAAAAAAAAAAAAAAAAAAAAAAAAAAAAAAAAAAAAAAAAAAAAAAAAAAAAAAAAAAAAAAAAAAAAAAGAAAAGAAAGGAAGCATTGAAGCTCCTTTCCTTTGGTAAAGGATGCTCCAGTGTTTCCACTGCTAAGGAAGCAGTGAATCTCTTTTCCTTTGGTAAAGGATGCTCCAGTGTATCCTCTGCTAAAGGAGTTAAGAAAGGAAGCATTGAAGCTCCTTTCCTTTGGTAAAGGATGCTCCAGTGTTTCCACTGCTAAAGGAGTTAAAAAAGGAAGCATTGAATCTCCTTTCCTTTGGTAAAGGATGCTCCAGTGTTTCCTCTGCTAAAGGAGAAAAGAAAGGAAGCATTGAAGCTCCTTTCCTTTGGTAAAGGATGCTCCAGTGTTTCCAATGCTAAGGAAGCAGTGAATCTCTTTTCCTTTGGTAAAGGATGCTACAGTGTATCCTCTGCTAAAGGAGTTAATAAAGGAAGCATTGAAGCTACTTTCCTTTGGTAAAGGATGCTCCAGTGTTTCCTCTGTTAAAGGAGTTAAGAAAGGAAGCATTGAATCTCCATTCCTTTGGTAAAGGATGCTCCAGTGTTTCCTCTGCTAAAGGAGAAAAGAAAGGAAGCATTGCAGCTCCTTTCCTTTGGTAAAGGATGCTCCAGTGTTTCCACTGCTAAGGAAGCAGTGAATCTCTTTTCCTTTGGTAAAGGATGCTCCAGTGTATCCTCTGCTAAAGGAGTTAAGAAAGGAAGCATTGAAGCTCCTTTCCTTTGGTAAAGGATGCTCCAGTATTTCCTCTGCTAAAGGAGTTAAGAAAGGAAGCATTGAATCTCCTTTCCTTTAGTAAAGGATGCTCCAGTGTTTCCTCTGCTAAAGGAGAAAAGAAAGGAAGCATTGAAGCTCCTTTCCTTTGGTAAAGAATGCTCCAGTGTTTCCTCTGCTACAGGAGATAAGAAAGGAAGCATTGAAGCTCCTTTCCTTTGGTAAAGGATGCTCCAGTGTTTCCTCTGCTAGGAGATAAGAAAGGAAGCATTGAATCTCCTTTCCTTTGGTAAAGGATGCTCCAGTGTTTCCACTGCTAAGGAAGCAGTGAATCTCCTTTCCTTTGGTAAAGGATGCTCCAGTGTATCCTCTGCTAAAGGAGAAAAGAAAGGAAGCATTGAAGCTCCTTTCCTTTGGTAAAGGATGCTCCAGTGTTTCCTCTGCTAAAGGAGAAAAGAAAGGAAGCATTGAAGCTCCTTTCCTTTGGTAAAGGATGCTCCAGTGTTTCCACTGCTAAGGAAGCAGTGAATCTCCTTTCCTTTGGTAAAGGATGCTCCAGTGTTTCCTCTGCTAAGGAGATAAGAAAGGAAGCATTGAATCTCCTTTCCTTTGGTAAAGGATGCTCCAGTGTTTCCACTGCTAAGGAAGCAGTGAATCTCTTTTCCTTTGGTAAAGGATGCTCCAGTGTATCCTCTGCTAAAGGAGTTAAGAAAGGAAGCATTGAAGCTCCTTTCCTTTGGTAAAGGATGCTCTAGTGTTTCCTCTGCTAAAGGAGTTAAGAAAGGAAGCATTGAATCTCCTTTCCTTTGGTAAAGGATGCTCCAGTGTTTCCTCTGCTAAAGGAGAAAAGAAAGGAAGCATTGAAGCTCCTTTCCTTTGGTAAATGATGCTCCAGTGTTTCCACTGCTAAGGAAGCAGTGAATCTCTTTTCCTTTGGTAAAGGATGCTCCAGTGTATCCTCTGCTAAAGGAGTTAAGAAAGGAAGCATTGAAGCTCCTTTCCTTTGGTAAAGGATGCTCCAGTGTTTCCTCTGCTAGGAGATAAGAAAGGAAGCATTGGATCTCCTTTCCTTTGGTAAAGGATGCTCCAGTGTTTCCACTGCTACAGAAGCAGTGAATCTCCTTTCCTTTGGTAAAGGATGCTCCAGTGTATCCTCTGCTAAAGGAGTTAAGAAAGGAAGCATTGAAGCTCCTTTCCTTTGGTAAAGGATGCTCCAGTGTTTCCTCTGCTAAAGGAGTTAAGAAAGGAAGCATTGAATCTCCTTTCCTTTGGTAAAGGATGCTCCAGTGTTTCCTCTGCTAAAGGAGAAAAGAAAGGAAGCATTGAAGCTCCTTTCCTTTGGTAAAGGATGCTCCAGTGTTTCCACTGCTAAGGAAGCAGTGAATCTCTTTTCCTTTGGTAAAGGATGCTCCAGTGTATCCTCTGCTAAAGGAGTTAGAAAGGAAGCATTGAAGCTCCTTTCCTTTGGTAAAGGATGCTCCAGTGTTTCCTCTGCTAAGGAGTAAGAAAGGAGCATTGAATCTCTTTCCTTTGGTAAAGGATGCTCCAGTGTATCCTCTGCTAAAGGAGTAAGAAAGGAAGCATTGAAGCTCCTTTCCTTTGGTAAAGGATGCTCCAGTGTTTCCTCTGCTAAAGGAGTTAAGAAAGGAAGCATTGAATCTCCTTTCCTTTGGTAAAGGATGCTCCAGTGTTTCCTCTGCTAAAGGAGAAAAGAAAGGAAGCATTGAAGCTCCTTTCCTTTGGTAAAGGATGCTCCAGTGTTTCCACTGCTAAGGAAGCAGTGAATCTCTTTTCCTTTGGTAAAGGATGCTCCAGTGTATCCTCTGCTAAAGGAGTTAAGAAAGGAAGCATTGAAGCTCCTTTCCTTTGGTAAAGGATGCTCCAGTGTTTCATCTGCTAAAGGAGTTAAGAAAGGAAGCATTGAATCTCCTTTCCTTTGGTAAAGGATGCTCCAGTGTTTCCTCTGCTAAAGGAGAAAAGAAAGGAAGCATTGAAGCTCCTTTCCTTTGGTAAAGGATGCTCCAGTGTTTCCACTGCTAAGGAAGCAGTGAATCTCTTTTCCTTTGGTAAAGGATGCTCCAGTGTATCCTCTGCTAAAGGAGTTAAGAAAGGAAGCATTGAAGCTCCTTTCCTTTGGTAAAGGATGCTCCAGTGTTTCCTCTGCTAGGAGATAAGAAAGGAAGCATTGGATCTCCTTTCCTTTGGTAAAGGATGCTCCACTGTTTCCACTGCTAAGGAAGCAGTGAATCTCCTTTCCTTTGGTAAAGGATGCTCCAGTGTTTCCTCTGCTAAAGGAGAAAAGAAAGGAAGCATTGAAGCTCCTTTCCTTTGGTAAAGGATGCTCCAGTGTTTCCACTGCTAAGGAAGCAGTGAATCTCTTTTCCTTTGGTAAAGGATGCTCCAGTGTTTCCTCTCCTAAAGTAGATGATAAAGGAAGCATTGAAGCCCCTTTCCTTTGGTAAAGGATACTCCAGTGTTTCCTCTGCTAGGAGATAATAAAGGAAGCGTTGAAGCTCCTTTCCTTTGGTAAAGGATGCTCCAGTGTTTCCACTGCTAACGGAGAAAATAAAGGAAGCATTGAAGCTCCTTTACTTTGGTAAAGGATGCTCCAGTGTTTCCAATGCTAAGGAAGCAGTGAATCTCCTTTCCTTTGGTAAAGGATGCTCCAGTGTATCCTCTGCTACAGGAGATAAGAAAGGAAGCATTGAAGCTCTTTTCCTTTGGTAAAGGATGCTCCAGTGTTTCCTCTGCTACAGGAGATAAGAAAAGAAACATTGAATCTCCTTTCCTTTGGTAAAGGATGCTCCAGTGTATCCTCTGCTACAGGAGATAAGAAAGGAAGCATTGAAGCTCTTTTCCTTTGGTAAAGGATGCTCCAGTGTATCCTCTGCTACAGGAGATAAGAAAGGAAGCATTGAAGCTCTTTTCCTTTGGTAAAGGATGCTCCACTGTATCCTCTGCTAAAGGAGAAAAGAAAGGAAGCATTGAAGCTCCTTTCCTTTGGTAAAGGATGCTCCAGTGTTTCCACTGCTAAGGAAGCAGTGAATCTCTTTTCCTTTGGTAAAGGATGCTCCAGTGTATCGTCTGCTAAAGGAGTTAGAAAAGGAAGCATTGAAGCTCCTTTCCTTTGGTAAAGGATGCTCCAGTATTTCCTCTGCTAAAGGAGAAAATAAAGGAAGCATTGAAGCTCCTTTGCTTTGGTAAAGGATGCTCCAGTGTTTCCACTGCTAAAGGAGAAAATAAAGGAAGCATTGAAGCTCATTTCCTTTGGTAAAGGATGCTCCAGTGTTTCCACTGCTAAGGAAGCAGTGAATCTCCTTTCCTTTGGTAAAGGATGCTCCAGTGTATCCTCTGCTAAAGGAGATAATAAAGGAAGCATTGAAGCTCCTTTCCGTTGGTAAAGGATGCTTCAGTGTTTCCTCTGCTAAAGGAGATGATAAAGTAAGCATTGAAGCTCCTCTCCTTGGTAAAGGATGCTCCAGTGTTTCCTCTGCTAAAGGAGATGATAAAGGAAGCATTGAAGCTCCTTTCCTTTGGTAAAGGATACTCCAGTCTTTCCTCTGCTAAAGGAGATAATAAAGGAAGCGTTGAAGCTCCTTTCTTTTGGTAAATGATGCTCCAATGTTTCCTCTGCTAAAGGAGATAATAAAGGAAGCGTTGAAGCTCCTTTCCTTTGGTAAAGGATGCTCCATTGTTTCCTCTGCTAAAGGAGTTAAGAAAGGAAGCATTGAAGCTCCTTTCCTTTGGTAAAGGATGCTCCAGTGTTTCCTCTGCTAAGGAGATAAGAAAGGAAGCATTGAATCTCCTTTCCTTTGGTAAAGGATGCTCCAGTGTTTCCTCTGCTAAGGAGTAAGAAGGAAGCATTGAATCTCCTTTCCTTTGGTAAAGGATGCTCCAGTGTTTCCTCTGCTAAAGGAGAAAAGAAAGGAAGCATTGAAGCTCCTTTCCTTTGGTAAAGGATGCTCCAGTGTTTCCACTGCTAAGGAAGCAGTGAATCTCTTTCCTTTGGTAAAGGATGCTCCAGTGTATCCTCTGCTACAGGAGTTAAGAAAGGAAGCATTGAAGCTCCTTTCCTTTGGTAAAGGATGCTCCAGTGTTTCCTCTGCTAAGGAGTTAAGAAAGGAAGCATTGAATCTCCATTCCTTTGGTAAAGGATGCTCCAGTGTTTCCTCTGCTAAAGGAGAAAAGAAAGGAAGCATTGAAGCTCCTTTCCTTTGGTAAAGGATGCTCCAGTGTTTCCACTGCTAAGGAAGCAGTGAATCTCTTTTCCTTTGGTAAAGGATGCTCCAGTGTTTCCTCTGCTAAAGGAGATAGAAAGGAAGCATTGAAGCTCCTTTCCTTTGGTAAAGGATGCTCCAGTGTATCCTCTGCTAAAGGAGAAAATAAAGGAAGCATTGAAGCTCCTTTCCTTTGGTAAAGGATGCTCCAGTGTTTCCTCTGCTAAAGGAGAAAAGAAAGGAAGCATTGAAGCTCCTTTCCTTTGGTAAAGGATGCTCCAGTGTTTCCACTGCTAAGGAAGCAGTGAATCTCCTTTCCTTTGGTAAAGGATGCTCCAGTGTATCCTCTGCTACAGGAGATAAGAAAGGAAGCATTGAAGCTCTTTTCCTTTGGTAAAGGATGCTCCAGTGTTTCCTCTGCTACAGGAGATAAGAAAGAACATTGAATCTCCTTTCCTTTGGTAAAGGATGCTCCAGTGTTTCCTCTGCTAGGAGATAAGAAAGGAAGCATTGGATCTCCTTTCCTTTGGTAAAGGATGCTCCAGTGTATCCTCTGCTAAAGGAGAAAAGAAAGGAAACATTGAAGCTCCTTTCCTTTGGTAAAGGATGCTCCACTGTATCCTCTGCTAAAGGAGAAAATAAAGGAAGCATTGAAGCTCCTTTCCTTTGGTAAAGGATGCTCCAGTGTTTCCACTGCTAAGGAAGCAGTGAATCTCTTTTCATTTGGTAAAGGATGCTCCAGTGTATCCTCTGCTAAAGGAGTTAAGAAAGGAAGCATTGAAGCTCCTTTCCTTTGGTAAAGGATGCTCCAGTGTTTCCTCTGCTAAAGGAGAAAATAAAGGAAGCATTGAAGCTCCTTTCCTTTGGTAAAGGATGCTCCAGTGTTTCCACTGCTAAAGGAGAAAATAAAGGAAGCATTGAAGCTCCTTTCCTTTGGTAAAGGATGCTCCAGTGTTTCCACTGCTAAGGAAGCAGTGAATCTCCTTTCCTTTGGTAAAGGATGCTCCAGTGTATCCTCTGCTAAAGGAGATAATAAAGGAAGCATTGAAGCTCCTTTCCGTTGGTAAAGGATGCTTCAGTGTTTCCTCTGCTAAAGGAGATGATAAAGTAAGCATTGAAGCTCCTCTCCTTGGTAAAGGATGCTCCAGTGTTTCCTCTGCTAAAGGAGATGATAAAGGAAGCATTGAAGCTCCTTTCCTTTGGTAAAGGATACTCCAGTCTTTCCTCTGCTAAAGGAGATAATAAAGGAAGCGTTGAAGCTCCTTTCTTTTGGTAAATGATGCTCCAATGTTTCCTCTGCTAAAGGAGATAATAAAGGAAGCGTTGAAGCTCCTTTCCTTTGGTAAAGGATGCTCCAGTGTATCCTTTGCTAAAGGAGATAAGAAAGGAAGCATTGAAGCTCCTTTCTTTTGGTAAAGGATGCTCCAGTGTTTCCTCTGCTAAAGGAGATAATAAAGGAAGCATTGAAGCTCCTTTCCTTTGATAAAGGATGCTCCAGTGTTTCCTCTGCTAAAGGAGATAATAAAGGAAGCATTGAAGCTCCTTTCCTTTGGTAAAGGATACTCCAGTGTTTCCTCTCCTAAAGGAGATGATAAAGGAAGCATTGAAGCCCCTTTCCTTTGGTAAAGGATACTCCAGTGTTTCCTCTGCTAGGAGATAATAAAGGAAGCGTTGAAGCTCCTTTCCTTTGGTAAAGGATGCTCCAGTGTTTCCTCTCCTAAAGGAGATGATAAAGGAAGCATTGAAGCCCCTTTCCTTTGGTAAAGGATACTCCAGTGTTTCCTCTGCTAGGAGATAATAAAGGAAGCGTTGAAGCTCCTTTCCTTTGGTAAAGGATGCTCCAGTGTTTCCTCTCCTAAAGGAGATGATAAAGGAAGCATTGAAGCCCCTTTCCTTTGGTAAAGGATACTCCAGTGTTTCCTCTGCTAGGAGATAATAAAGGAAGCGTTGAAGCTCTTTTCCTTTGGTAAAGGATGCTCCAGTGTTTCCTCTCCTAAAGGAGATGATAAAGGAAGCATTGAAGCCCCTTTCCTTTGGTAAAGGATACTCCAGTGTTTCCTCTGCTAGGAGATAATAAAGGAAGCGTTGAAGCTCCTTTCCTTTGGTAAAGGATGCTCCAGTGTTTCCTCTGCTAAAGGAGATGATAAAGGAAGCATTGAAGCTCCTTTCCTTTGGTAAAGGATACTCCAGTGTTTCCTCTGCTAAAGGAGATAATAAAGGAAGCGTTGAAGCTCCTTTCCTTTGGTAAAGTATGCTCCATTGTTTCCTCTGCTAAAGGAGATAATAAAGGAAGCATTGAAGCTCCTTTCCTTAACATTTAGAGAATTCAAACAGCTCTTATCATGGCTGCTACTGAGATACTCCTTAGAGTAATTTTGGTCAGTTAGGAACTTTCCTAAGTGAAAAAGACATTTCCACCGCAGCCTACCTTTGCAAAGGTGCATCATATTTTTCTCACAAGCCAATCAGAGACTGGGCTTTTTCTGGAGGTGGTCTTAAAGAGACAGGTGCTAAAACGGAGCATTTCAGACAGAGCGTGAATACAGAGATATTCAGACAGACAGGAGGAGAGTAATAATGTGTTGTTTTAAACATTAAAGCATGTAAATATGTTCTAGTAAAATCCCAAAATAGAAGGATGAACCTGAAAATGAGCACGATATGTCCCCTTTAATATGTCACACACATATACACAGTAATATGCTGTCTTCATGGCCGAAGCTAGCATGAATATAGGACTGAATTTTAACTATTTGTCAGTGTTAAAGGTGTTTCTTCCTTGTTAGTGTTGACTGTATCAGGTCACTTACTTTCTGTATTTTGCATTTGTATGCTTTTTATGAAGAATTCAAATGAGAGTTTGCCCAGTTGTCATGGAAATCACAGACTTTCTTAGGACTTGAGGTCCATGTTGTCTTAAAAAAAATCTGCCTTTTAATGCAGTAGTTCTCAACCTGAGGGGTCGAGACCCACTGAAGAGCACCAATATACATCTTGAGGGTCAGCTTTTGATTACTTATCTCAAATTCTTGCTATTTCTTGTAAAATATTGGGTACTTTTACATCATCAGGCCTCTTAAAAATGGAGGACGGAGCCTGCCAAAATCAAAAATAAATAAATGACTCAATAGATAGATAAATAAATAAATATGTGATTAAATGTAGCAAAAATATAAAAAATAAATGTAATCAGTAATTAATTGATAAAATGACAAATTGATATTTCTCTTTTAATTTGCTTCTTTATTTATCTTTGTATTAATTCCCTTATTTATTTTTCTCTTCTGTTTAATTTTCCTTTAAATTTATTTATGTATTTATTTTTATACATTTTTAAATTAATTAATTTAGTTTTGCATTTATTTTTATTTATCTATTTATTTTTCATTTATTTTATATTTATTTTTAAATGTATTTATTTATTTATGCACAATTTCACCCTTTGTTTATTTCCCCAAATTCTTTTCTTTACACATTTCTGCCTCATTATGTAAATGAGTCACTCAACGTGTGTCATTATGGGGTCAAAGTGCATAGATCGACGATATGCTAGCATACTTAAAATCGCACAAACGAGATTTGTTTGAAGAGATCGCAGGTCACGAAACTCTTGAGTGAATAAAACAGCTCATGGGCCAAACTGGCAAGAGGGTGGATTCAAATCTGACTTCTTTTTATAGTTTGATTTAATATGTGAGGGATACAAAGTGCAGAAGGAAGCCCCGCTGCTGGCTCAGATCTAGCGACACAACATTCCTCCTGCAGGCAATAACACACTTCTGTCCGGACACGCTCTCAAAGCGTGTTTTTACTCTGATGAATCTCTACTTCTGCACTCCGATGAATCTCTACTTCTGCACTCTGAAATCTGAGTCAGTCCATAGAGTTGTTGTTGAGGAAAGTCCACAGAGAGGTAGAGCTCCGTTAGAAAGGGAGAGAGACATCCACATTAATAAGGAGAGAGAGAGAGACAGATGTAAACACATGCACTAACACAGCACACACACACACACACACACACACACACACACACACACACACACACACACACACACACACACACACACGCACACTGGCACCGCTCAGTGCAATAGTAATTTGTTTACAGTTGATTAAATATTCATGCTGAATTAGCTGTGAGCCTGCCAGCAGTCACTTCATTTACACCGTGTGAGTGTGTGTGTGTGTGTGTGTGTGTGTGTGTGTGTGTGTGTGTGTGTGTGTGTGTGTTTGTGTGTGTGTGTGTGCGTGTGTCCGTGTCCTTCTCATTTATGTGTGTTTTGGTCAGGTCGTAACAGTCGGCCAGTGGCGTGGAAAAAGCAGACACGTGCACAGTAACAGGCGTGCACACACACCTGCTGGATTCCCCCTCCGATCAGGTGATAGTGTTACTTTGTCCGTCTCTTTTTTCCCTCTGGTTGCCCTTGACGACGGTGGGAAGGAAGGGCTAAAGGATGGAGCAGAGGGAGGGAGGAAGATGACCAAGGGTGAAAACTGCATCCGAGGTAGAATACACTTAGCAAATGCTGCAACTAAAGGTAATTCTTTTTCACTTAATCTGCTGATTATTTTCTCAATAAATCACCCATGAAATGTCCAAAAGGCACCATGATGTCTTAAGATGTCTTGTTTTGTCCGACACATATTCAGTTCACAATATAAAACAGATAAGAGCAGCAAATCCTCACATCAGAAGAGCTGGAATCAGAATATTTGGCTTTTTTTGCTTGAAAAATAGCTCAATTGACTATTGTATTCATTGAGTGATCGTTCAGCTCTAATGACAGAAACAAGACTTAAAGGGGAGTTTCAGGAAAAACACACTTTTTCAGCGCTTGTGCACATACTGTATATTTGGGTATCTGGAGTGCCTACCAATCATAGACTGTATAAAAGAAGTGGACGTAGTCACCGTGATGTCAGCCACTGGTTTGTGGACCGCCGTTTTGAAGCCTTGAGTTCGGCAATTTGTCCGTCGCCATCTTGGTTTTTTGCAACCAGTAGTGACAGAGAGGGAGGAGCTAAGTACAACCGAACGTTGAATAAGACATTTATAGGAGAGTAAAAAGGTTATAATTACCTTACATGAAGTGAAAACACACTGTGATTAAAGGGTTAAAGTTGTAAGACTAAAACACGGACAACTCCCAGACCGGACAACGCCGTGGTAACGACCTGTCAATCAGCAGGTAGCCCCGCCCTAAAGCATCCCCTGCTTTATGGTCTATCTGACTCTAAATGGGACCATAATTTACTAAATGAACATCATGCTGTATTGAAGAAGACTTGAAACTAGTGATTGAGACCATAAACTCATGTTTACAATGTTTACTGAGGTAATAAATCAAGAGAGAAGTAGAAGCTCATTTTCTCAGAGACTTCTATAGAACCAGAGGAGTCGCCCCCTGCTGGCTGGGAGACAGGATGAAGGTTTAAGGAGCTTCAGCTTCACTTCTCAGACCTGGAGGTCGACCTCTGGTATGAACACACAAACTGTGAAATAAGACAACTCAGTCAGTTTTTTGTGTGCCTAGATCCAAAAACACATGATTGTTCTCTCTAGCCAATCAGAGCAGACTGGGCTTTTTCTGGAGGGATCTTAAAGAGACAGAGAGTGAAGACAGGTTTATTCAGACATTAAAGCATGTAAACATGTTCTAGTAGAAACCCCAAATACAAGTATGAACCTGAAAATGAGCAGGATACTGTATGTCCCCTTTAATGGTGCTTTATGGCACATTTACAGTTACATTTCTATCAATAGTTTTCTTTATTAAATTGCCAGATGCTTGTTATACCTCAGCAGGAGATAAATCAATTGTCTTTTAATTTATTTTGCCCACAAAACTAAAGAAATCACAATATTCACACACACACACACACACACACTCACACACACACACACTCTCACACACACACACACACACACACACACACACACACACACACACACACACACACACACACACACACACACACACACACACACACACACACACACACACACACACACACACACGCCTCCTCCATGCTCTCCCAGCGAGCTGCTCACAGGTTGTCACATTTCCTCTCTTCTCCATCCCAGCGCTGCGCAGCGGGAGCTGCAATCAGAGCTGAGCAATAAAAGAAACTGATAACAAAGAGATAATTAACGGCTCCGTGTTAGGTATCAAACTGAGGGCAAATTACTGCTGCGCCGCCATTATCATCATGCAAACACACTGTCGCACATCCTGTACTAATCTTTCACAAGCTCGTACCCGCCAATCTCTTTAATAACGTGCAGCTAACACCTTGCAGAAATAGCTTTTTATACACACACATACAGATTTTTGCAGAGAAAATACACATTATTCATTAATCAGTAGTTCTTTGAATGCAGCATTTTAGTCATACAGATAATTTTCTATTGTGGTCCCTCTTTACTCATTATGTCCACATTATGGAGATTTTGGTTACATATACATTTTCTTTATTAATTTCATCTGATTGATTTCCAGTAATTAATGCATTGGTCATTATTGGGAAGTGTACGCTTATTTGCTTTCTTCATGAGAGTTAGATGAGAAGATCAATAAACTCTCGTGTCTGTGTGGTCAATATGAATTTACCGCTAGCAGCTGGCTATCATGAGCGTATTATCCATCTTCTCTTGGCAAGAAAGCCAATAAGCATTTTTCCCAAAATGTCGAACTATTTCTTTAAAGTCTTATTTATCATAAACTACATCATCTGGTGTTAAGAGACAAACTCAGTGCCCTAATCTCAGTCTTAATCTCAGTCCTAATCTCAGTCCTAATCTCAGTCCTAATCCCACTGTCGTTCATGTTCTCACCACCATTCAGGCTCGTACACAGATACATCTCAGCCTGAAACATCAGATCTTAAATAAACCGACACACACAAATATTAGAAATGAGTCATTTAAGTGCATTCACAGATGTCAGTTAGAAGCTATTTATGTGGAGAAAAATAATCAGTACACAAATTAATCTCTCTTTTTCTATTAGTGACAAGATTTTAAATGACAGCAGTTTTTGTTCAAAATTAAAAGTTTGTTTTCTTTTTTTTTTGTTTGTTTGTTTATGAATGGACTTTGTTATCTGAAAGATAAAAAATGATAAAAATAAATGTGTCAAGATGTTTAAATAACAGAAAGGAAATGTATCAATCAAAAAATATTTACGGACACAATAATATATATTAAAGAAATAAATAAAAAGAGGACAGCGTTCCTTTTTTCATCGTCATTGCACTTGAGCCCGTTTGTTTAGTCGTGATTCTGGTTTCTTTGGACTTTACCACCAAAGTTAGTCTGTGATACTAAACCACATTTACAGAGGTACAAACATGGTCAAATGTATGCTTTTCTGTTATTGTTCTGTTTTTTAGGCAAGCTTGTTACATATGGAGAATGTAAAAATAAATAAATGACTCAATAAATAAATAAATATGTCATTAAATGTAGCAAAAATAATAATAACAATAAATGGAATCATTAACTGGTTGATAAACTGTGACATAAATTGATATTTCTGTTTAAATTTGCTTCTTTATTTATTTATTTTTGTATTAATTCCCTTGTTTACTCTTCTGTTTAATTTTCCCTTTTATTTATTTATGTATTTATTTTATAAACGTATTTATTTATTTTTTAGTAATATTATATTTACTTTTAAATGTATGTATGTATATATTTATTTATTTATGTATTTATGCACAATTTTCCCTTTGCATTTCACCCCTTATTTATTTTCCCAAACTTATTTATTTCTGTATTCTTTTACATTTCTTTATGCATTTCTACCTCATTATGCAAATGAAGGAGCTGTCACTCAACATATTATTCATTTATTTATTCATTTATTTTTGATTTTGGCAGGTTCTGTCCTCATAGTTAGAAAATAAGCAGTGATATTTGGATCTTAAAACGGTTTACACAAAGGCTTCAGATGATATATGTAGAATAAAATATAAATCAAGGTTGAGTGAGGATTTAACTGCATATAAATAATACAACAGAGCCCACACATCCAGGCTGCTGCTGGTTAATATAGCAGCTTATTTCAATCAACCATAACTGAAATCGGACTGATAATAATAGACTAAACACAATGACTAATATTTCAGATTTATTTCTGATCCGTTTTCTTCCTTTGGTAATAAAAATCTATCAACAATACATTTAGAAACCATTATATTTGACTCTAAAAAGGGATGGCTAAATGTGACTTTAATTGTTTTGGAAATGACCTCCTCATTAACCGTGAGACACTGAAGATTCACAGACTTGGCAAAAGCGGCGATGAGCTTTTTAAAAGGTCGTAAAAGGTCGCTAATGGGTCGGGGGGGACATTATTTCAGCTGATCTGGAATCGACCCGGGGCTTATTGATCAGGTAATTAGAGGAGATGAGGAGATAAATGAAAAGATGAATGGTGCAGCAGCAGTTATTCCACATGGTCACTAATCTGAGATCAAGCTCGTCACACTGGGTCAGAAACTATTAGCAGAATGAACATGATGATACAGCGTCGGCTGCTGCTCTCTCAATGTATGCATCGTGTGCTGCTATGCTGCCACCTAGTGATTTATTCCTCCATTAAAAAGGATTATGTAGAAACTGCAGCTGGAGTGCAGCGTGCAGAAAGAGAAAATGAGAAGGCAGAGCAGCTATTGGAGGCATGATAAGCAGCGGCGGTGAAGTCAAATGATAAGCTGTTTAAGAGCATCAATTATTGAGTGTCGTCTGCGATTTCCCCTTTGATCAATGAGAGCGGGTAATCACTGGGAACGCTAATGAGGCGTGGGATGGAGGAGGGAGAGAGAGAGAGAGAGAGAGAGAGAGGGAGAGAGAGAGGGATGGCGGATGGAGGAGGGATGGAGGAGAGAGAGAGAGAGGGAGAGAGAGCGAGAGGGAGAGAGAGAGAGGGATGGAGGAGGGAGAGAGAGAGAGAGAGAGGGAGAGAGAGAGAGGGATGGAGGAGGGATGGAGGAGAGAGAGAGAGAGAGGGAGAGAGAGAGAGGGATGGAGGAGGGAGAGAGAGAGAGAGAGAGGGAGAGAGAGAGAGGGATGGAGGAGGGATGGAGGAGAGAGAGAGAGAGAGAGAGGGATGGAGGAGGGATGGAGGAGAGAGAGAGAGAGAGAGGGATGGAGGAGGGATGGAGGAGAGAGAGAGAGAGAGAGAGAGAGGGAGAGAGAGAGAGGGATGGAGGAGAGAGAGAGAGAGAGAGAGAGGGATGATGGGGTGAGACGGCTCAGAGAGAGGAGAGAGGAGGGTGAGACAGAAAGATTAAAGACAAAGGATATTCTTTAATTACCAGTGTTGTTCAGAGGGATCTGATCATTCTTTTTCGTTATCTGGAAACTCAAATATCAAATAAAATGGGTACAAAACTAATCATTGTAAATGATTTGAATATTCTTGCAGTGAAATGCTCAAATTTAAAGACCTGATGGTGTATGTGAACGTGTTTTTATCGGATGTATAGTCAATTTGAACAATTTGAGTTGGAGAATCCATCAGCTATTAGATAGATTCAATCTTAAAGGAAAAGTGTGTAACATTTAGAGGGATCTACTGGCAGAAATGGAATATAATATATATATAAGTATGTTTTCTTTAGTGTATAATCACCTGGAAATAAGCCTTGTTGTGTTTTCGTTAGCTTAGAATGAGCCGTTTATATCTCCGTACGGAGCAGGTCCTCCGTGTTTCTACAGTAGCCCAGAACAGACAAACCAACACCGGTTCTGGAGAGAGACATTCACGTTTTCAAGTTGGCCATCGTAGTTCTCCAACACGCTTGGCACACAGGAGAAGTTTCAGTTGGTTGTAATCTGCAACCTCACCACTAGATGCTGCCAGATGTTACACACTGCTCCTTTAATATATTGTTATATTATATTTTTTGTTACTGGAAAAGTCCAGAATGTGTTTCTTTGCATTGAGAAATGGAGACAAACAACTGATGGGTTCAATGAATAGTTTGACATTTGGGGAAATACCATTTTTTATTGCTTTCTTGCTGAAAGTTAGCTGAGAAGATTGATGCCACTCTCATGTCCGTATGCTAAATATGTAGCTGTAGCCAGTTAGCTTAGATTAGCATAAAGACTGGAAACAGGCTCTGTCCAAAGCCAGAAAAGGCGTATGAATGACACGATAATGCACAAGGAAAAGTGTGAAATAAGAACGCTATTCTTGCTTTTGGCGTTTCATCTGTACACCATGTAGTCTGTGTAAATATGCTACGCTCAGAGCTGTGACGTAGAATAAAAAGGGAGAAGGATTGCTTATGTTGGATGGAAGGGGAGGTGGATGGGTCCAACAAACACAGGACTTTCAAACAGGAGACCGGTGTTTTGTTTTGTAAGTGACGTAAGTGACGTTTGTAATATGTTTTCTGTACTTATGTTTCGTTGTTTCTGGACATTTTTTACTTTACTTTACGTACTTATTTGAAGCCCAACCATGATGTTTTTCCTAGACCTAACTAAGTGGTTTTTTTGCCTAAACCTAGCTGTGGACATTACTGTAGTTTTGTTGCATGGCATAAAAATGACACGTGAAAAGGTTGAAATGCGCCCTCATAATAAGTGGAATGTCCTTGTAATGTCGTGCTATTTATACGCCTTCCCATGAGATCAGGTTGCCAAAGCTGAGTTAGCATATGAGGGTATTCTATTCAAGTTTGATTCTTAACTTGGGAAACACCAGTTAACAAAACAATCATACCTCATGTTCCATTAAGTAGCTGCTCTGTGATTTTTGATCAAATCGCATGATCTTCCTCAGCTCAACTTGTCTTGGAAGTGTAAATGATTGAATTTCCATTTTTATTTAAGCATGTTGTCTTAAAAAAACATTCTGCAATGACAACTTGGAGAACCACATCTGCTGAGGAAGACTGTGTATAATCGAAAGCTCCAGAACAGATGCTAAATAGACCCTGAGGTGATATTATGAATGCTGTTTGACAGGAAAGGAGTGATAGACAGACCTTACTGTGGAGAAAGAAGACAAAAAGGGGGAGGAGAAGAAGAAAGCATGAATGGTCAAACAATCTGTAAAAAGCAGGAGAAAGAAAGAGAGAAAAAGAGATGTACAGTATATAGAGAGAAAAAGAAAGAGTGCCTCCACCGCTCTGCGATCTATTGAAGCTATAAATACCTCTGTGGAATACATAGATCAGGATGATTTGAGTCATCTGCCATTTGAAGTCTACCTAATGCAGCAGCTTGCTTTGAACACCCTCAAGTGCGTCAAACTTTAATAGCATTGACTGAATATTACAGGTGAACCCGGGAGGAAGAACGAGCCAATTTAGAGGTCAAAAACAAGCGAGCATGAGACGGACGGAACGCAGCGCAGAGACGCACACAAGTGGAAAAACAAAGAGGCCATTGTGTGTTTGATTGGGCCGGCTCTTCACCATATTGGTTTCCATGAGAACACGAGACCAACAGGTGGTAACCTCAAAGAGCCGCAGCAACACGTCCTGTTAGCTTCTACAACCAGGCTGTAGACACAGAGAGCTGCTAATGGAGCCACATGCTGCGACCAGACTATACAAACACACACCATCAGGGTCTGTCTGTCACTGCTAATGAGAAGCTAATACACTGAGCTGTATCAGAGGGAAGATATGCATGAAACAGTAGTATTGGTTGGAGCCAAGGGTGGCAAGAGCACTATATTATCCTTAAATTAGAGGAATACTCCTTTAACCCCCTGAGACTTTCTTCTCATTGTAGAGGCTGTAGTGGGTTCAGTTTTAGAGCGAGAGTGAAGGTACCTTTATCATATAAAACTGATAAATCTAAAGAATCCATCGGTACCAACCAGGTCATACTAGCTTGTCTGGAAGGAGGCTAAATAACTCTCCAAAGTTAGTCTAAATTTTAGCGAGGAAAAACTATCATGGCCATTTTCAAAGGGGTCCCTTGACCTCTGACCTCCAGATATGTGAATGAAAATGAGTTCTATGGGTACCCACGAGTTTCTGTGAATATCTCTGCATCCTGGGGTCCCTAAACAGTCTTGAATTCCATAAATTGTGTATCACTGTAAAGCTGAGACTCTGGTGGATCCAATGAGTCCAACTGTGTTCATGTGTGATGATGTTAGTCCCCATAGGAGACATTTCATTGACCTCACTGTATAAAATGACCTGTGGTGACCTCTAGGATAATCACAGCCTCATGAAACTTTACAGCCACAAACTAGAGACCTAGAGCATTCAGAGGATGGATGGATCAAACTAGAGACCTAGAGCATTCAGAGGATGGATGGATCAAACTAGAGACCTAGAGCATTCAGAGGATGGATGGATCAAACTAGAGACCTAGAGCATTCAGAGGATGGATGGATCAAACTAGAGATCTAGAGTATTCAGAGGATGGATGGATCAAACTAGAGACCTAGAGCATTCAGAGGATGGATGGATCAAACTAGAGACCGAGAGCATTCAGAGGATGGATGGATCAAACTAGAGACCTAGAGCATTCAGAGGATGGATCAAACTAGAGACCTAGAGCATTCAGAGGATGGATGGATCAAACTAGAGACCTAGAGCATTCAGAGGATGGATGGATCAAACTAGAGACCTAGAGCATTCAGAGGATGGATGGATCAAACTAGAGACCTAGAGCATTCAGAGGATGGATGGATCAAACTAGAGACCTAGAGCATTCAGAGGATGGATGGATGAAACTAGAGACCGAGAGCATTCAGAGGATGGATGGATCAGATTAGAGACCTAGAGCATTCAGAGGATGGATGGCTTTCCTAGCTAGATTGACAATAAGGGGGTTTCTGAGCAGTTTACACAACACAAGTGCTCGCCATCCAATATCTGAAAAATGCAATTCTTACAGAAATCTCCAAATGTCAAAAGTTTATTATTGATTATTGAGCATTTTAATCAATTCTCCAGTGGTAAAAAATGGTTAAATTTAGCACCAAATCTGTGGAACAAATGGTATCAACACAAAAATTGCTGCAACAGCTTATGAGATGTAATAGAGCATGGGGATGGACATCATATACTTCTATCATCATGTTATAAACCCTTATATACTTCCACAGTTTATTTTAATTCATTAATTTATGTTTATTTCTGATTTATGACTAGAACAACTTGACCCACATCGCTGAGCTGCATCTCAAATTAATCTTCAGGTTCCAGCTTTCAGATGATGTACACCACTTCTATGTGACATCTACTGTTGACCTGCTGTCTCCCCCTAAAGACCCCCTGGACCCCCCTAAAGACCCCCTGGACCCCCCTTAAGACCCCCTGGACCCCCTAAAGACCCCCTGGACCCCCTAAAGACCCCCTGTACCCCCCTAAAGACCCCCTGGACCCCCCTAAAGACCCCCTGAACCCCCCTAAAGACCCCCTTGTTGGGACCTGACCATCCAAGATGGTGGCAAAGACATGAACTGCACTTCCCAGGATTCCTTTGGGTCACTCATTGAGTAGCTCCACCCATGGACTCAGTAACCATTTCCATTGGCTACTTTAACATGATGACTCATTCACAAGTACATGTGAATTTTACGCGGGATAAATAGGAAGGTCTCCTTCTTTTCTTTTTCTTTGCTCTTTGCTCTCTTTGCTCTTTGGTCCCTGGTCTTTCAACACCCCTGCCCCGCAGGAGGTCAGCTGCGGCCCTTCTCACTTAAGCTCTCCAGCCAGAGACTGCATGAAGAAGCAGCTCTTATCTGATCTATGTCTTGTTAGCAGACAGACATAGAAACACAAGGAACTTCTAAAGGCAGAAGACGCGAGTGCCTGCCTTTTGATCAACTAACTTCAACCAAGGAAGTTAGCACCAAGCCACCAAGCTGCAGAAAAAGGAAACTGGACCAGTTTCCTTCCAGCTGCACAACTGGATCTCACACAGCAAGGACAACAACAACTTCAACCCTGGAACCACAACCTTCTCCAGTCGGCTTTCTCCAATCCCTCCTTGGAATTACAACCCCTTTCTTCCATGTAGTGGTAACGTACTGGGCTTTACCTTAGCATTAGTAATTGCACACGGCTGAGCAAGACTGTTCAACTTAACTTCTGTAAATGTTCATGTATTGATTTGGTTTGATGTAATTCATTAAGTTTACTGTTGTGATAGTGTTGTAGTCAGTATATTTGGTTAGCTGGCTTCGCCACATCTGATGTGTTTAGTTTATGCTCCACACAGACATAGGGTCTTGCATGCAAACTAACCATCTTTTCTAACTATCTTTATCATCTGACACACATTAAGATCATTTACATAAACTGTGAATTGGTTTTAAACACAAATACACATTCAGATAACCCCAACCCCCACATCACACCTCTTTGTTCTCCCTGAGCCCATGTGCTCCAAAGGACAAAGAGGTCATGTGGTGACACCCTGGCGGCCATCTTTGATCCGGCCATCTTTGTAGTTTTACAGTGCTCGCCATTTTGTTTTGTAGGCCATGCAGACATCAAAGACAAGTAGCCATCTTGTCTTTGTCTCCCTCTCTCTCGCTCTCACACACACACACACACACATGCTCACACACTGTGTTTGGTTTGTTTAGTTTAGTTATTTAGTTAGATTAATATTGTGTTTTAACATTTATTATCTTATAAATAAATATTTGTGGATCATACATGCTGGTCTGTTTAATGTTGTACAAGAGTGAATAATGCCAACCGCTGCTGTGTCAAGAACTCCAAAATCCTTCAACCTTTACTATCTATTGATATAGTGATTTTTGGTTATAGTTATTAATTTAATTATTAATCAGAGTTCTAAATTGATAGTTTAGTATATTTAATGAGACTTAGCTATGAGACTACATTAATTTGCTATCGTTTTCTCTTTGTTTCAAAGAGTGGTGCCCCGAGGATGATTTAATACACATTAAATCATATTATTCATTATAATTAATAATTATTTTGATAATTATTATTTACTTTTGATAGCCATTTTAATGTCTTTTGAGCTTATACCAATGTAATTTGGTGCCCTGTTATTATTAATATATATAGAAAATTAAGTAATATTAATTTTATTAGTATTGATAATTTTCTTTATTATTGTCTAATAACTAGACCAGCTCCTACCTGCGTTCCCCAACATAATGGTGCCCCGTGTGAGGCCTAGTATTGTTGGCAAATTATTCATAATTGTGCAATATTAATTTTCAGCATAATTTTTGGACAAAACCAAAAATTTCATATTCCACTTCTAAACGAACCAAAAGTGTTGACATTCTACACCACTAGTCTTCCACAGGAGTAGACGTCCAGCTGTACTTTTAAACAAGTACATTGTGGTTAGAATTATAATTTGAGAGATTTTGTTATTAACACTTTAAGCCTTCATAGTGTTAATTTTAAGAACTTGCTTTTGCTGCTAATTCAAGTTAACCTACTCTGTAGAACTTGAAAGAATTTTGGTTCAGCATTTGAATACCACGTATTCAATGCAATCTAGTCAAGTTGTCATAATTTGCTGTTAATCTAAGTGTTCCTTTAATGACACAGCGTGCCACCGGCCCTGTGTAACATAGAGAGCTTGTACCTGGCTGTCACTGCCATGCATTTCAGCCTGACTGAGTAAGATTGAGTCTGATAAGAGCCACAGTGTGCTACCAGCCCTGTGATAGAAGTTTGCACCTAGCTGTTACTTTCACACGTTCCAGCTTGAGTCACCTTTAAGAGACATCATCACAACTGTTACTGCCTTGCAATTCAGTTAGTGCATGGTTTGTGTAAGCAAACTTGTTTTGTAAACCTTTGTTTACTTTACTGGCCCCTTTTGTTTTATTGCCCACTAGAGTCACTAGTTGGTGCTGTAGCTGCCCCTCCTCCACAGGAAGCTACCCCCAATAAAGTAAGCCAGTACATTGTTTGTTAGGCTAGTGTACCTACTGCTACACTACAAGGTGTCTGCCAAAGCAACACCATAGCCACAACATTATTTTTCTTGGTACTGGACACCTTGTTTAGTTTTACCCTCCATTCCAGGCATAACAATGGAGAACCCCTGTGTAGAGCTTTTCATTTCCTCCGTAGCACAGAGCCTAAACCCTGGCTGCCCTGAACTCATCAGCAGGTTGAGTTTCAGTGAGTGCAGGAAAGAAATGGAATCGCTACTCACAGATAGGTGTGATGCGCAGACCGCATCCAAAGATTCATTGTTTAAATGCTTGCTTCTGATTTTTCACAGGCAAACCAGTCTTGCCGTTCAGAGCAAAGCAGCCCTGGAAAAGGAGGTAGATTCCCTAAGGACGCAAAATGCTTGTCTCCTCCATGAAGTTCAGACAGCAAACAAAAAGATGATGCGTTACTTGGAAGACCTGCATTCAGCAGAGTCAGATCTTTGCTCGCACAAAGAGCAATTGTTAGGGCTTAGATTAGAACATCTCACCCCACCGCAGTCTGTCAGCCATTGTGATTCTGGTTACTCCGATTCACACTCCTCACTTGATGAGAGGTTAACCCCCTCTCCGCTCAGAAGTGAAAGATTTCCAACTGACTCAAAGTCCTTGGGAATGAAGTCAGCTCCACTGAGAGACAGTGCTAACAGCTACCTGACTTCCCATTTTTCTGATACTGACAGTGAAGATACATGTAGTTTATCTTCAAGAAGATATTCTGCTCCATGTTCTTCTCAGCTACTGAGAAATAAAATTTTCACCTGTGCTCCTTCCTCCAAAGGTTCAGCCTGTTCAGCCTCCTTTCCACTCTGTCACAAGAGTGATGACAGCTGTTCAGCCTCTGCTTCTCAGCCAGAGAGAACTTTAGCATGTGATGCACAAGTGCATTGTAATGCTAATTTAGTCTCGCCTTCACCAGAAAGGACCCCACAGAGTCCCCGCTATGAAGTGCTCGAACTCATAGCTAAAGACATTGAATGTTTTGATCCAGACAACTGTGATCATCACATTGATGACTATTTTAGAGAATTAGATCATAATCTAATTGACTTAACACACGCCACCCAAAGGGAGAAAGTGAAACTTGTGTGGAAAACCAGCTCTAAAGCTGTGCACAAGTTTATACAATCACAACCTCCCAGTGTCAGAAATGACTACAGTGAGCTCCGTCATGCACTGATAGAAGAATTCTCCTCCACTGCTGACGTGACCTCAGTGATGTTTGCAGCCCTCCAAATTAAACATTCACGTAGTGAGAATCCTAGGGATTACTACAGACGTTTAAGGCATGCATACTTCCAAGGTAAGAATGCACCAGGTTTAGAAGAAAACCCCATCTTCAAGTCCTTGTTTTTGCAGAACCTGCACCCATGTGTTCGCACCCATGTGGTACTCAGGACGCGTCAGGGTAACCCCTCACTGCTTGAGATAAGGAAGATGACACAGATAGCTTGGGAAACTCTGGTCATTTCCAAAAGGGGGGGCAAACCAACTGAGCCCACCAGCTCAAACACTGACGTGTCAAGCAGATCTGCCACCTCAAAAGACCACCTTCACAACAGGTCGAAGGGGGGTCACAAAAGGCTGCATAAGGACACTGAGCGTAACCGCCATGTCCACCAGTTGCGTAGAGATAGGCATTCACACAACAGAAGTGTTAGAAAGCCATACTCTGAAATTCTGTCCCAGAATTGGCGTGACCGGTCTGATGATGACCACAGCATCTCCAACCACAGTTCAGACTCTGACCACGGTTCAGAACATGGACATAACCTAGCAGACAGTGATAGCTACTCTGAGTGCCTCTCTGCCTCTGGCTACCTGGAGCGTTACAGCCCTGAGCCACGAGTCAAGCACAAGAGCTCCAGAGTTGTCTTCCCATGGTATTAGCTAACACACAGCTAACAGTGAGACAGATGCTAGATAACGGTGCCTTAATTTTTCCTCTTTTGCAGTTACTAGGGCAAACTTGAGTTTGTTAGCAACAGCAAACCCTAAATTCTGATAGGACTCAGACACCACTGTCCAACTTTACAAGTACACTTGGACCAACTCCTTGGTAGTATCTTGTTTAGAGATCACTAGTGCAAAACACTAGCTTAGGACACACCATTATAGCATCACAGAACCCGTCATACACCTGTTCTCATATTTTTAGGTGACACTCTCTGCATCTCACCTTAACACCTCTACATCTCTAACATTCCTGTTCTTCACTAACCTTATAATAACAGAGAAACACTAGTTATGTATTTTATACAGTGCTATTGTTGTTGTTTATCTGGTTTTATTTGTAACTTAGGGACTGTTCTTGCTTAGCCAAGATAGATAGTTTTAACCAATGCCCAGTTGGTCAATGAACTGCCCAGACGTTACAAAATTTGAATGAACTGTTGAATGAACTTTTCCAATCATGGATTTAACGACTTTCGAGTTGTCCCCAGGAGTGGAACTGAACAACCCCCAGGTTGTTTCCAAGGACCTGTGAACTGTTCAACCTCTAGCTTGCTCTTAAGGATGATGGACATCTTAAGACCAAAATGGGGGGATGTTGGGACCTGACCATCCAAGATGGTGGCAAAGACATGAACTGCACTTCCCAGGATTCCTTTGGGTCACTCATTGAGTAGCTCCACCCATGGACTCAGTAACCATTTCCATTGGCTACTTTAACATGATGACTCATTCACAAGTACATGTGAATTTTACGCGGGATAAATAGGAAGGTCTCCTTCTTTTCTTTTTCTTTGCTCTTTGCTCTCTTTGCTCTTTGGTCCCTGGTCTTTCAACACCCCTGCCCCGCAGGAGGTCAGCTGCGGCCCTTCTCACTTAAGCTCTCCAGCCAGAGACTGCATGAAGAAGCAGCTCTTATCTGATCTATGTCTTGTTAGCAGACAGACATAGAAACACAAGGAACTTCTAAAGGCAGAAGACGCGAGTGCCTGCCTTTTGATCAACTAACTTCAACCAAGGAAGTTAGCACCAAGCCACCAAGCTGCAGAAAAAGGAAACTGGACCAGTTTCCTTCCAGCTGCACAACTGGATCTCACACAGCAAGGACAACAACAACTTCGACCCTGGAACCACAACCTTCTCCAGTCGGCTTTCTCCAATCCCTCCTTGGAATTACAACCCCTTTCTTCCATGTAGTGGTAACGTACTGGGCTTTACCTTAGCATTAGTAATTGCACACGGCTGAGCAAGACTGTTCAACTTAACTTCTGTAAATGTTCATGTATTGATTTGGTTTGATGTAATTCATTAAGTTTACTGTTGTGATAGTGTTGTAGTCAGTATATTTGGTTAGCTGGCTTCGCCACATCTGATGTGTTTAGTTTATGCTCCACACAGACATAGGGTCTTGCATGCAAACTAACCATCTTTTCTAACTATCTTTATCATCTGACACACATTAAGATCATTTACATAAACTGTGAATTGGTTTTAAACACAAATACACATTCAGATAACCCCAACCCCCACATCACACCTCTTTGTTCTCCCTGAGCCCATGTGCTCCAAAGGACAAAGAGGTCATGTGGTGACACCCTGGCGGCCATCTTTGATCCGGCCATCTTTGTAGTTTTACAGTGCTCGCCATTTTGTTTTGTAGGCCATGCAGACATCAAAGACAAGTAGCCATCTTGTCTTTGTCTCCCTCTCTCTCGCTCTCACACACACACACACACATGCTCACACACTGTGTTTGGTTTGTTTAGTTTAGTTATTTAGTTAGATTAATATTGTGTTTTAACATTTATTATCTTATAAATAAATATTTGTGGATCATACATGCTGGTCTGTTTAATGTTGTACAAGAGTGAATAATGCCAACCGCTGCTGTGTCAAGAACTCCAAAATCCTTCAACCTTTACTATCTATTGATATAGTGATTTTTGGTTATAGTTATTAATTTAATTATTAATCAGAGTTCTAAATTGATAGTTTAGTATATTTAATGAGACTTAGCTATGAGACTACATTAATTTGCTATCGTTTTCTCTTTGTTTCAAAGAGTGGTGCCCCGAGGATGATTTAATACACATTAAATCATATTATTCATTATAATTAATAATTATTTTGATAATTATTATTTACTTTTGATAGCCATTTTAATGTCTTTTGAGCTTATGTACCAATGTAGTTTGGTGCCCTGTTATTATTAATATATATAGAAAATTAAGTAATATTAATTTTATTAGTATTAATAATTTTCTTTATTATTGTCTAATAACTAGACCAGCTCCTACCTGCGTTCCCCAACACCCTGGACCCCCCTAAAGACCCCCTGTACCCCCTAAAGACCCCCTGGACCCCTTAAAGAACCCCTTTACCCCCTAAAGACCCCCTGTACCCCCTAAAGACCCCCTGGACCCCTTAAAGAACCCCTTTACCCCCTAAAGACCCCCTGTACCCCCTAAAGACCCCCTGGACCCCTTAAAGAACCCCTTTACCCCCTAAAGACCCCCTGTACCCCCTAAAGACCCCCTGGACCCCTTAAAGAACTCCTTTACTCCCTAAAGACCCCCTTTACCCCCTAAAGACCCCCTGTACCCCCTAAAGACCCCCTGGACCCCTTAAAGAACCCCTTTACCCCCTAAAGACCCCCTGAACCCCCCTAAAGACCCCCTGGACCCCCCTAAAGACCCCCTGGACCCCCTAAAGAACCCCTTTACCCCCTAAAGACCCCCTGTACCCCCTAAAGACCCCCTGGACCCCCCTAAAGACCCCCTGGACCCCCTAAAGAACCCCTTTACCCCCTAAAGACCCTCTGTACCCCCTAAAGACCCCCTGTACCCCCCTAAAAAAGACTAAAAGGGTCTATTGTGGATCTCAGAGGGTTGATGCCATTGACTGTGGCACACTGCCGCTCAGACTTTTTCTAAAACTATTTATCATATTACTTGGTAAATTAATTCCCCACTGGAGGTTTAGAAAACCTCTACAACTCTTTGTGGTTAACACCTCTGTGCTCATCTCGCCACCACTGCAAATACTGCTTCTCCTCTGACTCCTGTTCCAGTACTCTCATTATTGGGTCCCAGTGGAGTTCTACTGGAAATAAACACAGTTTTGTTTCTCACCAAAACATATCTTTGAAATATGGAAATCTTAGTTTGTGCAACTCAGATGTTCTAAGGTCAACAGTAGATGTCACATAGAAGTGGTGTACATCATCTGAAAGCTGGAACCTGAAGATTAATTTGAGATGCAGCTCAGCACTGTGCGTCAAGTTGTTCTAGTCATTACTAAGACATAAAAATCAATTAACAAATGAATTAAATTAAACTATGAAAGTGTATCAGTGTTTATAACATGATGATAGAAGTATATGATGGTCATCCCCATGCTCTATTATGTCTCATAAGCTGTTGCAGCAATTTTTGTGTTGATACCATTTGTTCCACAGATTTGGTGCTAAATTTAACCATTTTTTACCACTGGAGAATTGATAAAAATTATCAATAATCCCTCCAAAATACCACATTAAGACACCAAGACCTTGAGGAACACCAGAGAAAAAGCCATGCTGTGATTTGGGATCAAAAACTTTTGACATTTAGAGATTTCTGCAAGAATTGCATTTGTCGGCGATTCGATGGTGAGAACTTGTGTTGTGTAAACTGCTCAGAAACCCCCGTATTGTCAATCTAGCTAGGAAAGCCATCCATCCTCTGAATGCTCTAGGTCTCTAGTTTGATCCATCCATCCTCTGAATGCTCTAGGTCTCTAGTTTGATCCATCCATCCTCTGAATGCTCTAGGTCTCTAGTTCTATCCATCCATCCTCTGAATGCTCTAGGTCTCTAGTTTGATCCATCCATCCTCTGAATGCTCTAGGTCTCTAGTTTGATCCATCCATCCTCTGAATGCTCTAGGTCTCTAGTTCTATCCATCCATCCTCTGAATGCTCTAGGTCTCTAGTTTGATCCATCCATCCTCTGAATGCTCTAGGTCTCTAGTTTGATCCATCCATCCTCTGAATGCTCTAGGTCTCTAGTTCTATCCATCCATCCTCTGAATGCTCTAGGTCTCTAGTTTGATCCATCCATCCTCTGAATGCTCTAGGTCTCTAGTTTGATCCATCCATCCTCTGAATGCTCTAGGTCTCTAGTTTGATCCATCCATCCTCTGAATGCTCTAGGTCTCTAGTTTTATCCATCCATCCTCTGAATGCTCTAGGTCTCTAGTTTGATCCATCCATCCTCTGAATGCTCTAGGTCTCTAGTTTGATCCATCCATCCTCTGAATGCTCTAGGTCTCTAGTCTGATCCATCCATCCTCTGAATGCTCTAGGTCTCTAGTCTGATCCATCCATCCCCTGAATGCTCTAGGTCTCTAGTTTGTGGCTGTAAAGTTTCATGAGGCTGTGATTATTCTAGAGGTCACCAGAGGTCATTTTATACAGTGAGGTCAATGAAATGTCTCCTATGGGGACTAACATCATCACACATGAATCCAGTTGGGCTCATTGGATCCACCAGAGTCTCAGCTTTACAGTGATACCCAATTTATGGAATTCAACACTGTTTTTGGACCCCAGGATGCAGAAATATTCACAGAAACTCGTGGGTACCCATAGAACTCATAGACCTCTGACCTCAGAGGTCAGAGGTCAAGGGACCCCTTTGAAAATGGCCATGCCAGTTTTTCCTCGCTAAAATTTAGCCGAACTTTGGAGCATTATTTACCCTCCTTCCTGACATGATTGGCACCAACAGGTTCTTTAGGGTTTCTAGTTTCATGTGATATCTGTAGCTTCACTGCAGCTCTAAAACTGAACCTACTGCAGCCTCTGAAAGACAGTTAACTCATCCATGCTCTGCCTGCATGAGGCTCTTCTACTCTTGCAAATGTTCATAAAGATATAATCAGGAACTGATCTTTCTGTATGATCTGGATTTTACTGTAAATATCTAGCCTACTTCATAGCATTGTGAAACTGTGACAGTGTAGATTTCAAGCTGACATTCATCCAAGCACCAAACAATCAGATGTTTCAGTAGTTAAAAAATCAGCTTCCAGACAATAACAGCACAGAAATTAACACTGGAGCGCAACACAAGCTCATGAATAGTTGTATTTAAAGTTACTTTACAAACTGAACATCTCCAATATGAGCTGAAATCCCCCAAATCTCAGGATAAGATATACATAAAGTATTATTAGTACTCAGTAAATGTTGTTGGGTTAATATTAATGTGACACTCTTCCCTCTCTGTCCTCCAGAGAACTCATTCAGCTAATGGAGACTGGACAGCATCCCCGAAGCTGTCATGTGCAAGGACATGGCTTGAAATGAAGGACTATCTCATTCATCACCACTTTAGTGCTCCAGTAGGATATATATCCTCTGTGAGTCTAAAGAATGAATTCATACACACATTTTCACAAAGGGAATGAATGGGTACTGTGAATGTTATGTGTATAATGTGGAATGAATGCGTATTGTAGCTGTCTGTTTCTTGTATTTATTATTTTTTAACTGTACTGTTCAGGAGAAGCCCTCCAATTTCGTTGTACCATGTACAATGACAATAAAGCTTTCTATTCTATTCTATTCTGGAGCCTCATCGCCCAACATCAGAGGTCAGAGGTCATCAGAGGCCGACAGGTTCCAACATCTGGTGGGAAGCCTGAAACCAGAAGAGTGGAAGCTGTTATAGCAGCAGATTAATGCTTTAGGACAACAACAATTACAGAAGGGTATCATGTCTTGTCTTGTGTATTTTAACTTAACTTACAGATCAATTCTGTACTTTCTAAAGCATCTTGTGTTTGTTTAAGGAAGCTACTGGAAAAAAAGACAATGACAAGAGTTTATGTCATTATTTACTAGACAGTCTGAATCACCGGGACTTTACACATTTAAAAGCTCCACCTATTTATTTGTCACAGATGGAAGATATCAGATCAGAATGGGAAGATTTTCTATTATAGGATTTACAGCTTATGTATTTATTTTCTATGAGTCATTCAAACACAAAAAGGTTTCATGCAGCATTTGGATACGTTAACACCCACACTCACAACATCATTAATGCAATAAAAGTAAATAATGGAGGTATGTGGAGATGATTGTTTTCAAGAGGCAGTTTCCATGGTTACAGTTAAAAGTCAAACAACGGAATACAGGTTGTTTGGAATGAAACTCTTAAGAGTTATAAAACTTCCAGAACGGCACAGCAGTAGGTGTACTGTCTGGTTGATGCATCTGTGTTATGTAACCGTGGACAGTGGGGTGTGTGTGTGTGTGTGTGTGTGTGTGTGTGTGTGTGTGTCACACACCAATTAGCGGAGTGAGAAAGTTGCTAATTAAAACAATACAACAATAGCTCATGTACAGCGACCACCGCAGGAACAGCTGGTCTGTTACGCAAGCAACAACTGTTCTGTGTTTTAGGTGTGTGTGTGTGTGTGTGTGTGTGTGTGTGTGAGATCACACCTTCCTACACACTCACTTACGGGAAAACAGTTCTATAGGAGAACAAAAACAGACAGAGAAAAACAGGGTAAAAGATGAACTCACATGCTGATCTCAGCCGTTTACTGTGTGTTATTGATTTCCTGTGTTTGTGCCTGATGGGAGAGATGAGGCAGATTCTTGGCTGAGATCAATTCTCACAGAGGACGAATCCATATCTACAAAATATCTCAAAGTGCCAGCTAATTTTAAAGGACCAGTGTGTAGGATTTGGCGGCATAGAGTGGTGAGGTTGCAGATTGCAACCAACTGAAACGAGCAAAGCGTGTCAGAGAACTACGATGGCCGATGGGAAAACACAAATGGCGCTAGGGCCGTCGCAGTAACCGCAATATTGTAATACGGCGCTATTGACAAGTCAACCGCAGGGGATGACAAGCAACCGCCATAACCCCTATGTTAACGTTTTTTCTTTTTTGAATTCTTTGCAATGGGAGCGCCACATATTAACACTTTGCTACAAACGCCAGCAGCATGTTGAGGCACTGAGCGTCTATTCTACACCGAGCGCTGCACGTTTGGCGTTTTTTTTCTGGTCGCTAAGAGTTGAAAAATGTTCAATTTTGAGTGAAACGCTGCACTCATCACTGTCACTTTTTTACCCAGCCATCCAATCAACAATGGAGGAGAGGCAGGACAAATGGTGCCTTCAGATGTGGTGGTGTTTACCGTGTTCACCAGAAGAGTCCATATGAACGCCCCCCCCCTCTTGTCATATTGATGACCTCGTAAGTGGAAAGCTTCTGAAAGATCCGAGTTCACGAGTTGTGACGTGTTTGTTGACGTTGTCAGAAATGGCGGAGGCCATGGAAGTTCATTTTTCGGTACAAAACAAGTAAGTGATAATGTACAGCTAGCGGGTCATTGTTGTGAAGGAAACCTCGACATGAAGCAGAGGCATCGCCCTGAAGGGGATTCTTGTTAAACTCTGCGGCTTCAAGACGCCGACAGTAACATTAATATTGTCGTTGCTTAGCAGCGGTGCTCTCACAACTTAACCACTTCAACGCCAAGAATATCGTGATACGACTTCCCACGTTGTAAACACGAGCTCACGAGTTTCATTTGAAGGCACCAAAATACCACAAAGACCAAGCGTCACCAAAGAACGTATATCGCCAAGAAGTGAAAGTCAATTGCTCGTTCCATCGCAATATCAGCGCCCAGCAGCAGAGCTACGCTTCCACCATTTTGGACTGAAATCGACTACCGGACGCCAGTAAAACGCCCGCCTACAAAGTGCCGTACAAAAGTAAAGCAAAATTATTTCTATTCTACTGTCAAATTCTACCGAAATGTCCTGTGTTGAACAATAAAATATTATAAATATAATAAGCGTTCTCAGTCCAAAATGGCGGCAGCGGCTGTTGTCAAAAAAACACCAGCGTTTCTTCTATACTCTTTGGCGTCACATCCTACATGTAGGCTACAAGTGCTGAACAACAACAGCAACGGAGGACAGTAGACCGGCGGGTCCGTCCTCTCTCCCGACATGCTTCAGCCTTCCCTTCATCCAGAGGAAGTACCGGTGCTGACATTTTTACTTCTGTGGATATTCCGTATCATAGCAACCAGACGCAACCAAAGTGTCTCAGCTGAAAAAAAAAGCTGTATCTCATAGGCCTTCTGAGTTCTGCATTTAACAATAAAAAGTATTTCATTAGTTTATCACGCTGTTTTAGAGTCATGGAGAGACTCTGTGAAGAGGAACGCTCCCTATATAGATATAAACGGCTCATTCTAAGGTAACAAAAACACGATTCATATTTGCAGGTGATTATACACTAAAGTAGTAATTAAAAGTATATTCCATTTCTACCAATAGATCACCCTAAATGCTACACACTGTTTCTTTAAAGGGTTTAAGCTTAAAGGTTTTTTTTAGGTTTTTATATCATTCTGTAGCTTCTAGTTGGTGTTCCTTATGTATTCAAATCTGAACATTCAAATTTGGTCTAAGTGTGTATGTTTTAGGGTCAAAATGCCATTTTCCCTTCAAGCCCTTCTAAAAACGTTTTCCCATGTGTCCTGTCGTAGGTTTCTGCGTGATGACGCTGCTACATGTATAATATACATCCTTATAGTCAGTGTATTAGCTTTACTGTTTTTGTGAATGAAGTCTAGTCTGGTGGCTTTGAAGACGACGATATAACGGCTTCAGTTCCCCGTCAGAATGGGCTGTCTGATGGCTAAAACACGTGTTTCTGCTGCTCCCGTCTGTTTACCTCGCCTTCAAAAAGCTCTTTCCGAACAGCCCAGTTGCACAGCAGTTCGTGAAATACCGTAGTCACAAAATTTAATGTATCGATTCGTGTACATACGTAGACACGAATTTCACATTTTTTTTCAAACCAGAAGACAAAGTTGATTTATTTGTCATGTGACTTCGTAGGACGTTACAGCACTTCCGGAGTTATATTAACCCAAACCACGATCTTTTCCAAAACCTAACCAAGTCGTTCTTTCCTAAACCTAACTAAGTTGTTTTGTTGCATAAACCTAACCAAGTCGATCTTTTCCTAAACATAACCAAGTCGACCTTTTTCTAAACCTAATTAAGTAGTTTTGTTGCCTAAACCTAACCGAGTCGATCTTTGCCTAAACCTAACTAAGTAGTTTTATTTGACAGGAGACTGGAGCCGAAATTGACACATGCGTCACAAGTTGTTGAAAGTTGTGCTGAGCGTCACCAAAAAAAGGGAAATTCGTGTCTTTGTACACAAATGAAATAAAATATATGTTGTGACTATTTCACGAACTGCTGAGACGGAGTTGATCCGACGGGGAACTGAAGCTGGTTTTATTGCTCTCTTTAAAGCCACCAGACTACATTCACAAAAGCAGTAATTTTACCTGGCAGAACACAGGAGTATACTATACTACATTAACCCTTTCAGTCATTTCCAAAGTCAGACTCAGCTAGTGCTAGTGTTCACATTATTCATAACTTTATTGGTTAGGGTCGATTAGCTTACTTTGGCAACTTACGTCACTGCTGTTTGCCAACGGCTGAGTGAGCGTTTCTATTTGATAACAACAGGACAGAACCCAGATGGACCCGCCCTTTAAGATAAAACCCCCATTATAAACACAACCAAGAGGTAATAACATGGGTAGGAACTCGCTGAGGCCACCTGCAGATGCTAAAATATTAATTCTGGATCAATTTGGTGGCTTTCCACCAGCTGCAGACGGACATTTATTGTTATTTTATTATCCATTGTGTTGTTGCAGTCTCTGTAGGAAGCTACACTGTTTTAATGCACATTAATCTCCAATGCATGATGATACTCGTCTACTGAGGTCAGTGTTGCATTCTTATACTAATACAGGCTGATACAGACTGATACAGGCTGATACAGACTGATACAGGCTGATACAGGCTGATACAGACTGATACAGGCTGATACAGACTGATACAGGCTGATACAGGCTGATACAGACTGATACAGACTGATACAGGCTGATACAGACTGATACAGGCTGATACAGACTGATACAGGCTGATACAGGCTGATACAGGCTGATACAGACTGATACAGGCTGATACAGACTGATACAGACTGATACAGGCTGATACAGACTGATACAGGCTGATACAGACTGATACAGGCTGATACAGGCTGATACAGGCTGATACAGGCTGATACAGACTGATACAGGCTGATACAGACTGATACAGACTGATACAGACTGATACAGACTGATACAGGCTGATACAGACTGATACAGGCTGATACAGACTGATACAGGCTGATACAGGCTGATACAGACTGATACAGGCTGATACAGACTGATACAGGCTGATACAGGCTGATACAGGCTGATACAGTACAGGCTGATACAGGCTGATACAGACTGATACAGACTGATACAGGCTGATACAGACTGATACAGGCTGATACAGACTGATACAGACTGATACAGACTGATACAGGCTGATACAGACTGATACAGGCTGATACAGACTGATACAGGCTGATACAGGCTGATACAGGCTGATACAGACTGATACAGGCTGATACAGACTGATACAGACTGATACAGGCTGATACAGGCTGATACAGACTGATACAGGCTGATACAGACTGATACAGGCTGATACAGGCTGATACAGGCTGATACAGACTGATACAGACTGATACAGGCTGATACAGGCTGATACAGGCTGATACAGACTGATACAGGCTGATACAGGCTGATACAGGCTGATACAGACTGATACAGACTGATACAGGCTGATACAGACTGATACAGACTGATACAGGCTGATACAGGCTGATACAGGCTGATACAGGCTGATACAGGCTGATACAGACTGATACAGGCTGATACAGGCTGATACAGGCTGATACAGACTGATACAGGCTGATACAGGCTGATACAGGCTGATACAGGCTGATACAGACTGATACAGACTGATACAGGCTGATACAGGCTGATACAGACTGATACAGGCTGATACAGGCTGATACAGGCTGATACAGGCTGATACAGACTGATACAGGCTGATACAGACTGATACAGGCTGATACAGGCTGATACAGGCTGATACAGACTGATACAGGCTGATACAGGCTGATACAGACTGATACAGACTGATACAGGCTGATACAGACTGACAGCAATTTTCATCACTGCAGTGTATGTTCCCCCAAATGCAGATGTGAAGCAGGCAATGGGAGAACTTTACAACACTCTAAGCCAGCTACAGACGGCCCATCCTGATGCATTTCATATTGTTGCTGGGGACTTTAACAAGGCTAAACTCAAATCTGTCCTACCTCATTTCTACCAGCATGTTACATGTGCAACAAGAGGGGAAAATACACTGGATCATTTGTACACAAATATCAGGAATGCATACACTGCAGCCCCTTTACCTCACATTGGCAGCTCTGACCACCTGACTATCCTGCTCAAGCCTGCATACAGGCCCAGACTGAGACAAGAGCCACCAGTAGTCAAGGACCTTAGAGTGTGGCCACAGGAGGCGTTTCCATCTCTACAGGGCTGCTTTGAGTGTACACAATGGAGCATCTTCAAGGAGGCAGCAACATCTGGGGACTGTATAGACCTAGAGGAATATACAGAGACTGTGTTGGCATTTATTAACAAATGCATTGATGATGTGACTGTTATAAAAACTGTCAAGCTGCGGCCCACTGATAAATCTTGGCTAACTGGGGAGGTTCGCTCCTTGCTGAGGCTTCGTGATGCTGCATTCAGATCTGGTGACACTGAAGCATACAACATGGCAAGGCACAACCTAAAAGGAGGAATAAGAGAGGCTAAAAGGGCATATGGGGAAAAGCTGTCCAACAATTTCACAAACACCAAGGACACGAGGCGCTTATGGCAGGGATTCCAGACAGCTACAGGCTACAAGCCTACTGTACGGGCAACGGACAATGACCCCTCCCTACCAGATAACCTCAACACCTTTTTCTCTCGGTTTGAGATTACGGACAACAGAGCAGCACAAAGGCGGGCATTGCCTCCCACCAACCAGTCACTCCAGCTGACCGCGGACAGCGTGAAGAGGGTCTTCTCCAACATCAACCCTCGAAAGGCTGCTGGTCCAGATCACATCCCAGGTTGTGTGCTGAGGGAATGTGCAGAACAGCTGAAGGACGTCTTCACGGACATATTCAACATCTCCCTCAGCCAAGCCAGGGTGCCCATCTGTCTCAAAAGCACCACCATAATACCTCTGCCCAAGACGCCAAACCCGGCTTCCATGAATGACTACCGCCCTGTAGCCTTGACCCCTATAGTCATGAAATGCTTGGAGCGGCTTGTCATGAATCACATCAAGTCATGCCTCCCAACCAGTTTGGACCCATTGCAGTTCGCATACAGAGCGAACCGGTCTACGGAGGATGCCGTCTCCACTCTGCTCCACCTCACTCTGACGCAACCTGGAAAACAAGAACACTTATGCCAGGATCCTGTTACTTGATTTCAGCTCGGCATTTAACACACTCTTGCCTCAACAGCTCATTGAAAAGTTGTTGTTGCTGGGTGTGGATCCTGGCATGTGCAGATGGATCTTGGACTTTTTGACAGAGAGACGGCAGACAGTCAGAGTAGGTAGCGTAACATCTAAGACGACCACAGTGAGCACAGGATCACCTCAAGGGTGTGTACTGAGCCCTTTACTGTTTACACTGCTGACGCATGACTGTTCTGCTAGTTTCAACGCCAACCACATCATAAAGTTCGCCGACGACACCACAGTTGTCGGCCTCATCACCAACAGCGATGAGTCGGCCTACAGAGAAGAGGTGGAGCAGCTGACAGAGTGGTGCAAAACACACAACCTTGCCCTCAACACCAAGAAGACCAAGGAGATGGTAGTTGACTTCAGGAGGACTGGTCACCGGCACCATCTCCCACTGACCATCAGCGGCTCTGAGGTGGAGAGGGTACACAGCACCAAGTTCCTGGGGGTTCATCTGACGGACAAGCTGACCTCCAGTGACAACACCACAGCTGTCATCAAGAGGGCCCAACAGCGCCTTTATTCTCTCCGCAGACTGAAGAAGGTGGACCTCCCCATCCCAGCCATGACCATGTTCTACAGAGGCACCATTGAGAACATCCTCACTTACTGCATCTCTTCCTGGTTTGGTAACAGCACAGCAGAGGAGAAACACAGACTGAACAGGATAGTGAGATCGGCTGAAAAAATCATTGGTGCCTCTCTGCCATGTCTGCAGGACATCTACACCGAGCGCTGCGTGCGCAGATCAAACGGTATCATAAAGGACTCTACTCATCCCTCTCATGGCTTGTTCGCACTCCTGCAGTCCGGGAGAAGATACAGGAGTATCCGATCAAGGACTACTCGGCTGTTAAACAGCTTCTTCCCCACAGCAATCAGACTGCTAAATCAGAGAATGTGAACTGCACTTAAGAGACTGTTCCTTTAAATATTTTTTACGTTTTAAATTATAACTATTTATTCTATCCTATTTTAGCATACTTTTAGCTTATTTATTAGTGCTCTTATTTATTAGCTAATTACTTAACAATTTATTTATTTTTCCCAATTGTTTTGCACTGAATTACTGAGTGGTGGATGTGTGAAACATAATTTCGTTTTTATGTGGAGCATAAGAATGACAAATAAAGGAATCTTGAATCTTGAATCTTGAATACAGACTGATACAGGCTGATACAGACTGATACAGACTGATACAGGCTGATACAGACTGATACAGGCTGATACAGGCTGATACAGACTGATACAGACTGATACAGGCTGATACAGGCTGATACAGGCTGATACAGACTGATACAGGCTGATACAGACTGATACAGACTGATACAGGCTGATACAGACTGATACAGGCTGATACAGGCTGATACAGACTGATACAGACTGATACAGGCTGATACAGACTGATACAGGCTGATACAGGCTGATACAGGCTGATACAGGCTGATACAGACTGATACAGGCTGATACAGACTGATACAGGCTGATACAGGCTGATACAGACTGATACAGGCTGATACAGACTGATACAGACTGATACAGGCGGATACAGGCTGATACAGACTGATACAGACTGATACAGGCTGATACAGACTGATACAGGCTGATACAGGCTGATACAGGCTGATACAGGCGGATACAGGCGGATACAGACTGATACAGACTGATACAGACTGATACAGGCGGATACAGACGGATACAGACTGATACAGGCTGATACAGGCTGATACAGACTGATACAGACTGATACAGGCTGATACAGGCGGATACAGACTGATACAGACTGATACAGACTGATACAGGCGGATACAGGCTGATACAGACTGATACAGACTGATACAGGCTGATACAGGCTGATACAGACTGATACAGGCTGATACAGGCTGATACAGACTGATACAGACTGATACAGGCTGATACAGGCTGATACAGACTGATACAGGCTGATACAGGCTGATACAGGCTGATACAGGCGGATACAGGCTGATACAGGCTGATACAGGCTGATACAGACTGATACAGGCTGATACAGACTGATACAGACTGATACAGGCTGATACAGACTGATACAGACTGATACAGGCTGATACAGGCGGATACAGGCTGATACAGACTGATACAGGCTGATACAGACTGATACAGACTGATACAGGCGGATACAGGCTGATACAGGCTGATACAGGCTGATACAGGCTGATACAGACTGATACAGGCTGATACAGACTGATACAGACTGATACAGGCTGATACAGGCTGATACAGGCTGATACAGGCTGATACAGGCGGATACAGGCTGATACAGACTGATACAGGCTGATACAGACTGATACAGGCTGATACAGGCTGATACAGACTGATACAGACTGATACAGGCTGATACAGGCTGATACAGGCTGATACAGGCTGATACAGGCGGATACAGGCTGATACAGACTGATACAGGCTGATACAGACTGATACAGACTGATACAGGCTGATACAGGCTGATACAGACTGATACAGGCTGATACAGGCTGATACAGGCTGATACAGACTGATACAGACTGATACAGGCTGATACAGACTGATACAGGCTGATACAGGCTGATACAGACTGATACAGACTGATACAGGCTGATACAGACTGATACAGACTGATACAGGCTGATACAGGCGGATACAGACTGATACAGACTGATACAGGCTGATACAGGCTGATACAGACTGATACAGGCTGATACAGACTGATACAGGCTGATACAGACTGATACAGACTGATACAGGCTGATACAGACTGATACAGGCTGATACAGGCTGATACAGACTGATACAGACTGATACAGGCTGATACAGACTGATACAGGCTGATACAGGCTGATACAGGCTGATACAGGCTGATACAGACTGATACAGGCTGATACAGACTGATACAGGCTGATACAGGCTGATACAGACTGATACAGGCTGATACAGACTGATACAGACTGATACAGGCGGATACAGGCTGATACAGACTGATACAGACTGATACAGGCTGATACAGACTGATACAGGCTGATACAGGCTGATACAGGCTGATACAGGCGGATACAGGCGGATACAGACTGATACAGACTGATACAGACTGATACAGGCTGATACAGACTGATACAGACTGATACAGGCTGATACAGACTGATACAGACTGATACAGGCTGATACAGGCGGATACAGGCTGATACAGACTGATACAGGCTGATACAGGCTGATACAGGGCTGATACAGACTGAAACGACTGATACAGGCTGATACAGGCGGAGATACAGCTGATACAGGCTGATACAGGCTGATACAGACTGATACAGGCTGATACAGACTGATACAGACTGATACAGGCTGATACAGCGATACGACTGATACAGGCTGATACAGGCTGATACAGA
>CAKAOJ020000352.1:57500-140000 GCA_916701645.2 Sebastolobus alascanus
TGTCCGTATGGCCGAGGGAAAGAAGCTGTTTGAGAGTCTGGAGGTGCTTTCATTGACCTGTAGCGCCTAACAGAGGTCAGAGGTCAAACAGCTGATGAGCTGGGTGGGAGGAGTCTCTGAGAATAGTTCTGGACCTACTGAGGCAGCGGGAGCTGGAGATCTCTTCCAGAGAGGGCAGAGGGCATCCCATAATCCTCCTGGCTGTGTCTATGACCCTCTGCAGAGCCTCCTGTCTGCAGCCGAGCTCCCGGTGAACCACGCCGTGATGCAGCCGAGCTCCCGGTGTACCACGCCGTGATGCAGCCGAGCTCCCGGTGTACCACGCCGTGATGCAGCCGAGCTCCCAGCGAACCACGCCGTGATGCAGCCGAGCTCCCGGTGAACCACACCGTGATGCAGCCGAGCTCCCGGTGTACCACGCCGTGATGCAGCCGAGCTCCCGGCGTACCACGCCGTGATGCAGCCGAGCTCCCGGCGTACCACGCCGTGATGCAGCCGAGCTCCCGGCGAACCACGCCGTGATGCAGCCGAGCTCCCGGCGAACCACGCCGTGATGCAGCCGAGCTCCCGGCGTACCACGCCGTGATGCAGCCGAGCTCCCGGCGTACCACGCCGTGATGCAGCCGAGCTCCCGGTGTACCACGCCGTGATGCAGCCGAGCTCCCGGTGTACCGTGATGCAGCCGAGCTCCCGGCGTACCACGCCGTGATGCAGCCGAGCTCCCGGCGTACCACGCCGTGATGCAGCCGAGCTCCCGGCGTACCACGCCGTGATGCAGCCGAGCTCCCGGCGTACCACGCCGTGATGCAGCCGAGCTCCCGGCGTACCACGCCGTGATGCAGCCGAGCTCCCGGCGTACCACGCCGTGATGCAGTACGTGAGTACGCTCTCCATCGCAGAGCGATAGAAGGACTCCAGCAGCTTCTGTTCCAGTTTGTTCTTCCTGAGAATTCTCAGGAAGTGAAGTCGCTGCTGGGCCTTCTTTTTCACCATCAAGGTGTTTGTGGACCAGAAGAGCTCCTCGGAGATGTGCACTCCCAGGAATTTAAAAGATGACACCCTCTCCACACAGTTCCCGTTGATGTGGGTGTAAGACCAGATGTTTATTGATCAGGATGTCAGGGATGATTGTATTAAAAGCTGAGCTGTACTCTATGAAGAGCAGTCTTGCATAGTTACCGGGGTGTTCCAGGTGGCTCAGCGTGGAGTGGAGGGCGATGGCGATGGCGATGGCGTCCTCGGTGGAGCGGTTTGCTCTGTAGGCAAACTGGTGAGGGTCAAGTGATGGGGGGGGGCAGGCCTTGATGTGCTGTGAAACCAGCCTCTCGAAGCATTTCATCACCACCGACGTGAGAGCTATGGGCCTGAAGTTATTCAGACTGCTGTTGGCTGATGTGTTTGGGACCGGGATGATGGTGGCTGATTTCAGGCAGGCTGGGATGGTGGCTCGGTTGTTACTGCTCTGTATGCAAGCTTTATGTTACAGTAAACATGGTCCAG
The DNA here is from genome assembly GCA_916701645.2 of Sebastolobus alascanus. Classification (NCBI taxonomy): domain Eukaryota; kingdom Metazoa; phylum Chordata; class Actinopteri; order Perciformes; family Sebastidae; genus Sebastolobus; species Sebastolobus alascanus. The sequence continues at coordinate 59,001 of CAKAOJ020000352.1, forward strand.
AGTGTTCTTCTCCCTGGTGGCACATTTCACATATTGTGTGAATTTAGGAAGAACAGACTTTAGGTTTGCTTGATTGAAATCCCCAGCTACTATATGAACCCCGTCAGGATGAGCCCGCTGCTGTCTGCTTATGGCACTGTGGAGGTGGCTGAGGGCTAAGCTAACGTTAGCATGGGGGGGGGATGTAAACCGCCGTGACAGTTACTGCCGTTAGCTCTCTAGGTAGATGGAAAGGACGGCAGCTGACCGTCAGAGCCTCTAGATGTGGGGAACAGTAACTGTGGATAGCTTGGCTCTGTGAGCACCAGTCATTGTTACCATAGATACACAGTTCTTCTCCTTTGCTCTTACCAGAGTCACTGTTGCGGTCGAGGCGGTGGTTAGCGCGTCCTGCTAGCTGCACGGCCGCGTCGGGGATCGCGAGATGAAGCCAGGTTTCGGTCATAATCATCATACAACAGTTGCGGACAGAGTTGTTGGTTGCTATCCGCAGCTCGATGTCGTTCATTTTGTGTGCGATGGGTCGGACGTTGGCCAGAAAGAGACTCGGGAGCGGGGGGGTCTGTGTGTTCGCTTCCTTAGCCTGGTTAGCAGGCCGGCTCGGCATCCACGCTTTTGTTTCCTCTCCCTGCGCCGCCTTCGCCGCTTGTGAGAGCCGACAACAATCCACGGAGACCGCTGGGTTCTTGATATGACGTCCGGTATATTGTGCATCTATTGAAAGTAGTTTGTGACCGGAGAATTACTTTGTAGACAAATGTTGATCAAATCCAGCCGACTATACACAAGCTTTGCTTTGCAGAGCTCGTCAGTAGAACGCAGAAAACGCAACGATATACAAACAAAAAAGCACCAGATGAGAGAGCTAAGAGCCGCTGCACACACACACGCGCCGCCATCTTGCTTGATAGACACGTCTACTACTAGAAACTTCCTGGTTGGCCTAAAGAAATACCATATCTGATATCTGTAGCTTCAGTCGAGCCCCTAAACTGAACCTGCTGCAGCCTCTGAAAGACAGTAAAGTCCATCGGGATGGCGGGCTGAAGTCAGGGAGAGATTGAAGATGAACTCGTACTTCAGTATTGTTTCAGCAGATTTCAGGAAACACAACAGTTACTGTCTGCTGTCTGTAGGCGGTGAGTTGGTCTCCCCTTTTATTTATAGCTGTTATATTCTCTTTATTGTATTTTCAGAGGGCCTCTCTCATCCTTTATTTATATCTCTTCATGTCTCTCTGTCTCGTTTTATTCTTCTCTGTCCATTTATTGTCTCTCCGTCCTCAGAGCGACAACGTTCTCAATAACTCATCTTGTATCTCCGTCTTTCTTTTCCGCCCTATGTCAGCGTTTCTCTCTCTCTCACACACTGTAGGGTTTCCTGCACACACACACACACACACACATACACACACACACACACACACACACACACACACACACTGTAGGGTTTCTGTGCTGCGTCTCCTCTGGTGACAAAACATCACTGCAGCTCTCTGCAGGAAACTCCTTCAGACACATCACTCACAACAGGGGCAACACACACACACACACACACACACACACACACACACACACACACACACACACACACACACACACACACAATCTCGCTGCTCGTCTCAACAGGAAGTGAGTGAATAGTAATACCTCCAGGCAACGACATGAGTGTGTATGTTTGTGTGTGTGTGTGTTTGTGTGTGTGTGTGTGTGTGTGTGTGTGTGTGTGTGTGTGTGTGTGTGTACAGTATGTCACTGGGCTTTGGAGTGACTTCCTTTATTATTTCTGACCTCGTTCTGACTTCACACTCTTAAATCCCTCGACAACACAATGAAGCTGTATCTATATAGACTACAGTTCGTGTTCAGTGTGTGTGTTGCTGCTTACGGTGCTGATTGGTATGCTGCGGTGTAGTTTCCCTCTAGGAGATTGACAGGAAGTCCATCAGTAGGATGTCTGACACCTCTACAGCTGGATTCACTCAGTCGGCCCCTTTCTGTTCTATAACACAGACAATATTACATTTACTGACGTCACATTGTTATTGTTAAATAAATCTCTAGTTTATGTCACGTGTTGCCTCCTTCACTTTGTCCTTCCCCTAAGCTGTGCTGTGACATTACATTAATGAATCACAGCACAGAATAAGCCGACAGCACACGAGTACCTCCTCGAGGCTTTATTAGATTTATGGCAATCTTTGTTTGGAGTGTGTGCCTTCAAATCTGGAAGATTTCAGGGTGAATTCATTCTTCACAGCAGACGATCTTACAAACAAACAGAAAAGGTCAAGGAAAGCTTTTACAACTGGAGGCCAAGTTTTTCCTCATGGGTTAAATGTCGAGCTGAAATAATTTGTCAATTCATTAGTCAAACCACTAAACTGAGACTTGATAAATGATTAAAATGATGAATGGTTAAAGTCATTCAGACACTCCCTAGTTTCTGCTTTGAAGTTTGCTGCTTTTTTCTTTGTCTTAAATGGTAATGAATTTACTGTTGGTCGGACATAACGAGCAATTTTAAGGTGACACCTTTGGCTGTTGGCAAGAGTGACCCATTTTTGGACATTTGATAGATCAAACAATTAATCACAAAAGTTATTGGCAGATTAATCAATAATGAAAATAATTTTTAGTTGCAGGCAGGCGGCAACCTCCAAGTCTGAGAAGTGAAGTCAATGCTGAAGCTCCTTAAACCTTCATCCTGTCTACCAGCCAGCAGGGGGCGACTCCTCTGGTTCTATAGAAGTCTCTGAGAAAATGAGCCTACTTCTCTCTTGAACAACAAAGATCATAAGGACTTGGCCTGAGGATGCACTGTCCCAGCTACAGGACTGCTTTGCTCAGACAGAGCATGTTTGAACATCAGGACCTGTGACTGTACTCTCCTACATCAGGTACTGTGCTGATAATGTCGCTCTGGACAAGTGCATACCGGTCTTCCCCAACCAGAAACCCTGGATGACGAGGGCAGTCCGGTCACTTATTGAAGACCACAACACCGCCTTCAGGTCAGGAGACAGAACACAGCACAGCACAGCCAGAACAGACCTGAGGAGAGGCATCAAAGCTGCAAAGGTGGCCTACACAAGGAAATAGAGGACCACTTCTCAGACGGCGACCCTCGGCAAGCTTGGCAGGGAATTAAGAAGATCACCAACTACAAGGGCAGCAACACCACAACTGCTGACGCGGACACCTCGCTGGCAGAGGAGCTAAACAGCTTCTTTGCTCGCTTTGAGGTAAACTGGCCAACCACAGTCACCCTACACTCACCACACTCACCCACCTCCAGCACCCACACACTCACACTGCAGGAACACCAAGTGAGACGTGTACTTGGGTCGGTGAACCCGAGGAAAGCTGCTGGTCCGGATGGGGTCCCTGGGAAAGTGCTAAAAGCATGTGCGTACCAGCTCTCAGGGGTCCTTACCAACATCTTCAATCTTTCCCTAAGCCAAGCCCCCATCCCACCCTGCCTAAAGTCTGCCACCATCATCCCGGTTCCCAAAAAAACAGCCATAAACTGTCTCAATGACTACAGGCCGATCGCACTCACATCAGTAGTCATGAAGTGTTTTTAGAGGCTGGTTTCACAACACATCAAGGCCAGCCTCGCTCCCTCCATCGACCCACACCGGTTTGCTTACAGAACAAACCGGTCCAGGGAAGATGCCATCTCCATAACCACACTGCGCTGAGCCACCTCGAACACACTGGTAGCTATGTAAGAATGCTGTTCATAGTCTACAGCTCAGCATTTAACACTATCATCCCGGACATACTGGTGAGGAAACTGCTGGACCTTCAACCCCCCCCACCCACATACGCCTGGATTAAGGACTTTCTTTCCAACCGACCGCAGACAGTGAAACTTGGCCCCCACCGATCCACCTCCCTCTCACTCAGCACCGGTTCTCCTCCAGGCTGTGTGCTGAGCCCGCTACTCTACTCACTCTACACCATGACTGCACTCCATCCCATCCCTCAAACACTGTCATCAGATTCCCAGACGACCCCACTGTGGTCGGGCTCATCCTGAAAGGAGACGAGACGGCCTACAGAGATGAGATCCAGCGACTGACGACATGGTGTGTGGACAATAACCTGGCTCTCAACACAGCAAAAACACAGGAGATCATCATCAACTTCAGGAAACACAGTGCGGACCCTGCGCCGCTCCACATCCACGGAGACTGCGTGGAAAGGGTCCCGACCTTCAAGTTCCTGGGCATCCACATCACGGAGGAGCTCTCCTGGTCCTTAAACACCACAGTGAAGAAGGCACAGCAGCGTCTACACTTCCTGAGGCTACTCAGGAAAAACAAACTGAGACAAAAGCTGCTGGTGTCCTTCTATCGCTCTGCCATTGAGAGCATACTGGCGTATGGCATCACAGTGTGGTACGCCGGGTGCTCGGCTGCAGACAGGAGAGCTCTCCAGAGGGTCAGAAACTCAGCCCAGAAGATCGTTGGCTCCCCTCTGCCCTCCCTGGAGGACATTTCCAGTTCCCGCTGCCTCAACAGAGCCAGGAACATTATGAAGGACTCCTCCCATCCAGCACATCACCTATTCAACCTGTTTCCCTCTGGCAGGCGCTACAGCTCCATCAGAGCTCGCACCACCAGACTCACAAACAGTTTCTTTCCCTGGGCATAAGAACTCTAAACACTGTCAAACAGTAAACACCTCACACTGTGCAATATTTATTATTTTAGTGAAATACTATTTATACACAGTTTTTACTATTTATACACAGTTTTTAATTGCACTGATCTGTAGTAGCACTCCAATATATCTGTATTATGTAGGGAACGAATGGGTTTTGTGAATGTTATGTGTATAATGGAGGAATGAACGCATATTGTAGCGGTCTGTTTCTTTTTATTTATTGTTAACTGCACTGATCAGGAGAAGCCCTCCAGATTTCGTTGTACCATGTACAATGACAATAAAGCTTTCTATTCTACTCTATTTATTACCTCAGTAAACATTGTAAACATGAGTTTATGGTCTCAATCACTAGTTTCAAGTCTTCTTCAATACAGCATGATGTTCATTTAGTAAATTATGGTCCCATTTAGAGTCAGATAGACAACCCGTTCTCACCCCCAACTCGTCAAATACCGCCGTTTGGTCAGTGCCCCTCGGCATCGAAGACTGACGCACAGAGGCGTCCTTCAGTAACAGTATGTGACATACCGGGCTTTCAACTAACTCCAATGGAAACCCACCTGCAGCGTTATTCGACGGTCGGAGCAGTGACGTAGTATTAATAGCGTGAGAGTCCGTTCAGGCGGGCGGAAGGTGTGGTGGAGGAGTCAAACAAACAAGACTTTGAACTAGGAGAACGGTGTTCATGTCCTGTGTGAAACTAAAAGTAACGTTGACTTTCTTTGTCACGTCAGTCTTTAGTCAAGTGACTCGTCTGTATCGTCACGTGAGCTGCTAACCCTACCTATGTGGTAGTGTTGCCTAAACCTGAAGTTTATTTTGAAAGGACACTATGCATGTAACTAGCGTATATTGACACACCATCCCTGGTCAATCCAAAAGTAAAGAAAGGTCTCCGATGGCGAGGGGGCACTGACCAAGCGGCAGTATTTGACAAGTTGAGAGTTAGAATGTGCTGAAATAGACCATAAAGCAGGGGATGCTTTAGGGCGGGGCTACCTTGTGATTGACAGGTCGCTACCACGGCGTTGTCCGGTCTGGGAGTTGTCCGTGTTTTTGTCTTACAGCTTTAACCCTTTAACAGTGAGTTTTCACTTCATCAAAGTTATTATAACATTTTGGTCGCCTAAAATGTCTTAGTCAGTGTTTGGTTGTACTTAGCTCCACCCTCTTGTGTCACTTCTGGTTGCAAAAAAGCAAGATGGCGACGGCCAAAATGCCGAAATCGAGGCTTCAAACATGTAGTCAACAAACCGATGGGTGACGACACGCTGACTAAATCCTCTGCAGTCTATGGTTGCAGGTCTAGTTGACTGACTTAGACCTTTCATGTGTCATCAAACTACACATACTGTATATGGGCTACATGTCTACTGTATATGTATATAGTTGTATATAGTTCAGTAACTCTGGATGATGATGTGTTGAATAAATCTTCAACATTAGTGTAAACATCCCACAATTGTTCTGTATTTATGGCTCGCGGCTATGATGTAATTATGACATCACTTCCTCCCTTTTCCCTAGACACATCAGCATGAGCGTCTTGATGCAGGAAAGTGTCAAGCTTGAAACTTAGTGTCAGGTTATGTCAGGACTAAGAAGATTTTAGATGGTGGACGCAAATGCAGAGAGAGGAGGAGGAGATGACGCAGGTATAATTCAAAGATTTAATATAATAAGCAGCGAAACAAAAAGGCAGCTGGTCAGGAATGCAATAACTACAAAATCTCCAAAAGAACAAAACTCGAAAAATGCAAAAACATACACTAGAATTTCTACTTACAGGGGACACGCAACACAGGGAAGCAACGACGACGATCCGACAAAGACAGAGGTGAACACACAGGCTTAAATACACCAGGAGATTACACACAGGTGGAACGAATCAGGGCGGGGCAAACAATCACAAAAAGGCGGGAAAACAAACAAAGGTAGGAAGCAAAACTAGACATGACACAGGAGGACCGAATTACAAAATAAAACAGGAAACACTCTATGCAGACCATGACACTTAGAGCCACAATTTGAACAAGCTTTCTTTTCTTTAGTCCTTAAAAATGACGAAATAAACGCAGAAAGTTTGCATTGTACTCATCATGTGAGCAAACAAGGGAGACAAAAAGAATCAAGAAAAATAGTCCCGGATTGACGGACTGACAGAGACAGAGGGAGTGATGAGGACAATCCAGATGGGTCCAGAGGTGACCGAGTGTCCCAGCATCTGGTCACTCTGGGCTCCATCCAGAGGAGCTCAGCCAGAAACTGGAGGGAAATCACTGAGATGCCCGGGTCCGAGTCCAACTGAAGGGATGGATGGATGGATATAGATGGTGGAAGGAAGTGGAAGCCAGGATTGCAGGGCATGTTGCACTTTGTGGACAGATGGACACGAGGAGTGAGGAAGGGAGGAACAAAGCCAAAATATGAACGCATGACTCCACTTCTAAGGCTTGGGTGAAATGGACAGTGTAATGTAGTCAGGGACAGACGCAGTAAACGAGTGATTTCTGGAAGTTTTATTATCATTTTAGTGGCCAGATTTGGAAAATTTCACATCAGGTGAGCCACCACTAGTGTCTTTGTGTGTCTTAGAGCTTTGTTTAACTCTAGAAGACACATTTGGACAATCTTAATTTGAAGTCTTTACTTTTAAAACAAGATGTTGGAGGAAGCCAAAAGTGGTCAAAAGTGATTTACAATTAAATTTCAGTTGAAGCTCTTCCAAATGAATTAAAACCACAACATCTTATCCCAAAATCACCCAAAATGCATTACTGGACAATAGATGTGCATCTTTTTGTTAATTGATGTTTTAATCTATGGTTTTATTTAATTATCTATGATGGTTTTATTGGTTAGTATCCTCAAGTACACCTAGTAACGCACCATTAAAGGGACAGTGTGTAGGATTTGGTTGCATCTAGTGGTGTGGTTGCAGATTGCAACCAACTGATTACCCCTCCGCTCACTCCTCACTCTCTAAGACTGAGGAAATGTGACCGTGGTAACGTGACCGTGGTAACGCCGTTCACCTCGCTCAGAGGCCATCCATACCATAATAACACTACTTTAGGAGCAACAGAAGTCAGACGGTGGCTGGCGGTTCCACGGTTTAACACTCTAGGGCTAACGTTACAGCACTTCACAAGTGTGTCGGAGAACTACGGTGAACTACGGTGGCCTTCAGGTAACGTAGAAATGTGAAAGTCTCTCTCTAGAACCAGAGTTTGGTTTGTCCGTTCTGGGCTACTGTAGAAACATGGAGGAGCAACATGGAGGACTCCATGAAGAGGACCCGCTCCTGAAAACACAATGATTCTTAGTTTCAGGTGATTATACACTAATGAATTATAGTTATGCATATTATATTCCATTTCTGCTAATAGATCCCCTGAAATGTCACACAATGTTCCTTTAAAGCTGCACTACGAGACCAGTCTCAGAACCCATTGGCTATCGGTCTGACGGCGATTTAGCCTCTGGGGGCAACAGCCAATATTTCGGGGGTTCGGGTGTATCTAGCAGATATATGGATAAGAGGTATCCGGGTCAAGACTTCCTCCTCCATGCACCGGCCATTGTTTACAGTCTGATTAGTAACTTGAGACGCGAGAATGGAGTTGGAGTTGAGAGACGTGTACGACCGGATTGTTTCACAAGTAGCCAGTTTACACTCAGTTTATTTAGCTAAACGCTAAATTATCCTCAGACGACAGCCGACGGGTTCTGAAACTGAATTTCGGCCAATGCATTCCGCCTCTTTTGCTCTGCACACCGACTATTTACCTGTATGCAACCAAAGCTCGCTCAAACGTGACTACTTGGACTACAAACGGACACCAAAATCTTGCCCAGTTACCAACAAATTCTCATTCATGCAGATATCTGTTTATAAAGATTAATATGAGACTGTTGGACAGCAGCCACAAGTAGCTATTAGCCTAGGTTGATGGCACATTGGAGTTCCCATGATTCCTTTCAGTCAGTTGCTTTAATAGCATCACCATTAAGCAGAACATTAATATAACAGTAATATCAGGTACACAGCAATATCTAAAAAGTTTGCTAACATTAGCGATCACAAGTTAATGGTCATACCAGACCAAATAGAGTGCTCCAAGGATGACGTATTTTTGTAGGCCAACCAGGAAGTTAGCATCTCCCTGGTTCCCTCCACTAACAGCAAATGGGATAGTTCCATTGGGTTTTGAATTATTATTATTAAACAAACATTTATGATACTGACACGTTTTGTTCCATAAGATAATCTCCACTAATAAACACCACTTTATGATTTTTTAAGCGTAAATGCAATCACCAGAAGTAAAAAGCTAACGTTAGGCTATAAATGAACTCCACCACGGTCACATGAGCGTGAGTATAAACACGACGAGGCTGTAAGGGAGGACGAGTCGGCGTGATGACGTTTAGTCTCATTTAGACACTTGATAGCAACCGTCTTTTTTAAGACACATTAAGGCTTCAAAATTCATGAGTGGGGTATTTATTGATGTATTTTATATTGTAGAACAAAACGTTAAAATCTCTTCAGCTTGTGTTAACCACAGACCTTATTTCAGGCATCCAACTAAAAACACATTGACTTCCAGACGAGGGAACAGGAAGTGATAAAATGCTAACTCATTTCTGTTTTTAGGACTCCTCTAAGACTCATTCCTGTAGCACTCTATAGGCTATAACAGCAAAACCCTGGGGTGTATTGAGATGAGCATGGGTGCATTTATCATTAAAAAGATTAATATTATAATCTATATAACTATGGATATATTATGACACTGAAGCTGAACTTATATTTTTCCTTTCATACATTACTTTTAACCTCAATCCCTTTCTTTCTATCTTCTCTCTGAATCATTCCAGGGCAGTTTCATGGCATCGATACTGCCGTCATCATCATTACTAAACCCCATTTAAAGACCCCTCTCCTGCGATAACACAACGTGCTGGGATAATGACCTGCATATGCACACAGACGTGTTCACTCCTACTCAGGTAGATGGAAGACGAGGGTTAGACTAACAAACTAGAATACTAAGAGGAGGTTAAAGCTAGACTATTGATTGTTTTGCTCATTGCAAGAGCACAGCTGTTCAAAGGTTATATTTATTAAAATACTCATCTCTTTAGCAATTGTTTCAACAAAGTGTGGTGATATTTTCTCCAATGGGATTCAGTGTTGACTAAAATGATACAGATAATTAATGCGTTAAAGCCAGAATTTAAAAATGTATGATTTGGGAACCCCATAGTGATCAGTGAACTCTGTGGTAAACTATGAGGGGTTTACTACAGTGAAAATATGTATGTGAAAGGAGAATGTATGTGTGTGTGTGAGTGAAAATATATGTATGTGTTGAAAAGTAAAGTATATATGTATGTGAAAGGAGAATAAATGTATGTGAAAGGAGAATGTATGTGTGTGTGTGAGTGAAAATATATGTATGTGAAAGGAGAATGTATGTGTGAGTGAAAATATATGTATGTGAAAGAAGAATGTATGAGTGTGTGAGTGAAAATATATGTATGTGAAATGAGAATGTATGTTTGTGAGTGAAAATATATGTATGTGTTGAAAAGTAAAGTATATATGTATGTGAAAGAAGAATAAATGTATGTGAAAGGAGAATGTTTGTGTTTGAAAGGAGAATGTATATGTGTGTGAGTGAAAATATATGTATGTGAAAGGAGAATGTACTGTATGTGTGTATGAGTGAAAATATATGTATGTGAAACGAGAATGTATGTGTGTGTGAGTGAAAATATATGTATGTGAAAGGAGAATGTACTGTATGTGTGTATGAGTGAAAATAGATGTATGTGAAAGGAGAATGTATGTGTGTGAGTGAAAATATATGTATGTGAAAGGAGAATGTATGTGTGTGTGAGTGAAAATATATGTGTGTGAAAGGAGAATGTATGTGTGTGTGAGTGAAAATATATGTATGTGAAAGGAGAATGTATGTGTGTGTGAGTGAAAATATATGTATGTGTTGAAAAGTAAAGTATATATGTATGTGAAAGGAGAATAAATGTATGTGAAAGGAGAATATATGTATGTGAAAGGAGAATGTATGTGTGAGTGAAAATATATGTATGTGAAAGGAGAATGTATGTGTGAGTGAAAATATATGAATGTGAAAGGAGAATGTATGTGTGAGTGAAAATATATGAATGTGAAAGGAGAATGTATGTGTGTGAGTGAATATATATGTATGTGAAAGGAGAATGTATGTGTGTTTGAGTGAAAATATGTGTATGTGAAAGGAGAATGTATGTGTGTGTCATCATTAAAAACTAGTTCTATCATATCACATTTCCTTTAAGCATTTTTCAATTTATCAACTGTTCAAGTTAACGTTACGTCTTTACAAAACGTTTGTAAAATCAAATAAGAGCTAGCTAACGTTCCTTATTGTTAACTAACGCTCGTTATTGTTAGCTAATCGATATCAGCTAATTTTAGCTTATTGATGTTCAAATCTAAGATGATATTGTGTTTAAAACATGAAATGTACGATACGTATTAAAAACAATATGTGTCTAATATTACAAACAATAAAACTGATGGCATGTCTTTGTTAACAATTATGCTATTAGATTATTTATTTTTTTATAATTGCTGTATTATCATTTCAACAAATTCAGATATAGATAACTAATATAATTATACTAATATTTATTGTTATCATTATTTATTTATGTACCACTATTTGCCTGTTTTTCTGATTGATCTTATTAGTAATATCAGTAGCAGTGTTAGCGGCAGCCTGTAGACTGAAAGCATGATCACTAAAACAGAGGGAGACATTTCATTCTACATTATATTATGTAAGGGATAATGTACAGCTAGCGGGTCATTGTTGTGAAAGAATCCCCTTCAGGGCGATGCAGCATCGCCCTGAAGGGGATTCTTTCACTACAATGACCTGCTAGCTGTACATTATCCCGCTTATTACACGGCTACTTACTGAAGAAATCAATATTTTGACGCAAAAACGGTCCGCCAGAGTCGGACATCAGAGCTGCGCCCATAGCAACGGTCTGTTCTACATAGCAACGGTCTGCTATACAGAAATAACAGACCGCAGAACGCCGTGATTGACCAATCAGAATCGAGTATTCAACACAGCCGTGTAATAAATTATATTATATTATACTGGGATCTCTCTACAAGTATTAACCTTAAACAAGGAAAATAATCCAAAGCCATACTTGACAAACGTGAGTTTTAATAATTCCTAATAACTACTACCTCAGCAAACTGTTGTGTAGACGTAGAAGTATACACATATTCATTGACACAAACAAACGTGTCAGTTTTGAAAAGATGTGAGAAAACATGTGCAGGATCTCCATCAATAAAACAATAAGGTGTCACACATTTTATCACACACTATGTTTTCCTCTCCAGTTCTCTCTCACACAAACACATATTGTAGCCTCTATGGAAATACATGATTGCATATATTTCCATAATCTATTTTTCTGTAATTAAATCACCTAGAGTAGGCAATAATAATGATATATTATACAACATTCTACAGAAAACCATTGTTTCTTATTGGCTGCCGGGTCCACCATTCTAAATTAGAATGCAGGTAACCATAGAAACAGCACTTCTGCTTCATTCTATGCAATCAGTTAACTGCTACCGGTGAAATGAGCCTAACGATGAGTTACACTGACTACAAACAACAAAACACCGCTCAGCTTTTTTTGCTTTATCCAGCGTTTTGGCCTCTCGGGGGTAGAAGCCCAATAAAAGCTAAACATCCCATGTTTGACATACTTCAACTACTTGTGAGAGAATTATCTGTCTCTTTAGCCACTAGATGCTGTATTAGAACAGCTGCCTGAGTTGAAGAGAGCGGTCCGAGTGAACCAAAACCCTGAAATTACCAGTTGTAAAACCAAAACAATAAGCTGAAAGACACTAAAAAGCTCTATAGGGCTGAGGGGAACCGCAGAGTTGGATAATTACAGTGACGCTTAAAGCAACACCTCTCCCATTACAACGTGATCTCATCCATACTCATATTTTGCCACTTGGGCAGAAACCCCCGGTGTCACTATAATGACGCGGATGGGTTTACATTGGACTTAGTTGAGAGCCCGGTGCGTCTCATACAGACACTAAAGGGTGCCTTGTGCGTCCGTATCAAGACGCCGAGGACCACTCACCAATCACCAAGCATCGGGATTTGACGCCATGGCAGTGAATCCAGTCACTTTTCCACCTTATAATAACCTCTGACCTCTGACTCTGATTTCAGTTCCAGCATTTTTTAACAGCACCCTCTAGGGAGAGAGATCTAATAAATGTGACAACCTACCAGGGTCTGAAATTACCACCTGCCAAATGCAGGTAAATTGTTGGCAGTGGTGGGTAAATTCGTCAGGACATCCGTCTCTTTGGCTCTTTGCTAGTGATGAGAATAGAGAATCGGTTCCTGTTGGTTTCTAGTTGGCTGATTCTTTGGCATCTCATGCCTCCGTGACTATTGATTCCTCTTATTGATGTTTTCCGACAGTTACGCTGCACAATGATGCATACGCACGCTGTATTATGGTTCAGTTTGGGACCGGAGACACGGTGGAGAGGAAAAAAAAGCGCTCAAAAGCATGGTGCTACTAAACCTGAGGGGACGCACCCTATCGTTTCCCTGATAATGTGACACTGTGAACAACAAATCTGTGTTGTAATCAGCAGGAGGAGAGTTAGTAACGTTAGCTGTTAGCAGCCGTTAGCAGCACAGTCCTGATTGGTTAAATAACGGAGCTACTAACGTTAACGGAGGTTCCACTGAGTTATTATTATGAGGCGTTCAAGCTCTGCTCAGCAAAATGACTATTGGGTGAAGGTAAATTACAACATTATCATGATGTGTTCAAATTTAATCTAGTAAAATTAAGTTTTTGGTGAGAAACTTGAATAAATCCAGTTGTTTGAATGAGATATTTTCACATCAATATAAAATAGATAATAGAGAGAGAATTATCAGTCAGTCCAACTCATCATCATCACAGCGGTAAACACACTTATTTCAAGCTTCTCGTTGACAGTGAAGAGGAACATCAACCAAAGGCTCTTTGTAGTCCATCAGTTTGCTCCCTTCATGCCTCCTTCTCCCTCTTGACCTTTCACTGAGACCTTTAATCAAAGCAGAGTTATGGCTCCTCAGAGCCACCGCTAACTACCCAATCACACGTCCTGACATCGCTGCAGGGATTTGGTGGGTCTGAAAAGTCGGTGTCCTCCTCTTAATCCTACAGCAGCGAGCACGCTGAATAATGCATGTTGTTCTCTGCTTGGGAGAGAGACTACAGCACCACTGGTGATCCTGAGAGTGATTCAGTTTCACACGCAGCTCTTTAAGACATGGTGAAACAACAGGAAACGAGGACAACATGTCGCACTCTGTGAATGATGCAGGAACCTCTCGGTGAGACCAGTTCAGCGTCGGGATGCGTCACTGCTCTGGTTCATTACATCTGGTGATGCAACAGTTGTGGACTTTCAAAGTTACACTCAGGCTTCGCTAAAAGTAAGGTTTTTTTCTTTTAAGTTTAGGAGGATTTAAGAATTGTTTTTATTAATGGTAAGATATTTGGTTAAGATCATGATTATATAACCTTACAGCTACTCTAATCAATTTTTCTTAATCAATGGTGTTTAGCAAAAAAGCTCTGATAAACCAACTGTAGACAGACAAAATTAGCGACTAGCATTAGCATTCCGCTGCTAAAGACCCCCTTAGAAGTTGTTGTAGATCAGACTAGCGCTACAGACGGATCGACCGCTTTGTGTGTTCCGCCATCTAGTGCCGCCGCCATCACTGCGGTGGCAAGTCGTAGTGACTCTACTGTCTGCTAACAGTGTTAACTGGTGACTTTCAGTCAAATGCATCTGTGATTGCTTGTAGTAACTTACATAAATAGTTAGAGTAGATATTAAACACTGCTGAGTATGTATTTAAAATGGATTAAAGTCAAATTGAAGGACACAGCTGCCTCCACCATTTCTGACAACTTCAACAAACACGTCACAACTCGTGAACTCGGGGGGGGGGGCGTTCAGATGGACTCTTCTGGTGTTTGTCACCTTGATAATGGGAAGTCAAACTAGTCATTTTCAGCTTCCACTCTCCAGAAATCCCACTTAGTAAATACTTAACTCCGACAGTACAAACAAGGATAAAACAGTAAGCCTTATTAGGTGGATTTTCCTTTAAGCATCGGACTCAAGGGAAACCCAGCGGTTGCTTCCTGAAGGAGTGTGTAGGTGTGTATGAGCGTGAGGGGAGAGGAGACGAGAGGAGGGAGTTGTATTAGTCATCCACCAGCCAATGTGTGTGTGGGGATTTAACTCTGTTTTTACAGCACCATCAACCCCTCGGATAGTTTCTCATTTCTCTGTACGAGGAGTCACGTTAGATAACACAACATCACGACAGTGTTCATATGCCTTTAAGCATGCACCACTGCCCTAAATATGAAGGACTTACACAACTCCTCAACGTCCTCCCGTGACTTTCATCATCGCGGAGGAGGACACCAACAGTGATGTCATACAGTTTGACTTTGGCATGCTTTGTCATCACTGTAGAAAAAGAGAGTGTGTGGAGTAGAAATGGAGAAGAAGAGAGAGAGACGGGTCCAGCTTTCTGCTACAAAGCATACCAAGACAGCAAGATGATGTAACTGCTCTCAATTACCCATGGTGCTTTGCTGGAAAGATGAATGAAGTCGGACATGGAGAGGGCGTCAATGAACGCGCACTCATCTGTATTCCAATCATGTGGGGTGATTCATACACAACGCCGTCCACCAAAATAAGGAGTACTGAGGAGGAGTAGGAGTGTGTGTTCTCTCCTACTGCATTAATCCGGTGGCTTGTGGGTTTAACAATGAATAAAGAGAGATGAAGAGACGTGAAGAAGAAAGAAAAGGTTGGCAGAGTGCAGAGTGCGTGGGCCGGCTCGGGAGTTTCCTGCACTAAAGGTGTGATGATGTAATTGGAGCTGAAGAGACGGAGAGAGAGAGAGAGAGAGAGAGCCGGGAGAGAAATAAGATTGTTTTTTTCTACACAAGGGAAGTTCGCATCACACCAGCCAGCCAGAGAGTCACGCACCCTTTCAGCTGAGAGAGAAGTGAATCTGGAGGACGAGCTGTTCTCATATCCAAGTAGAGCAGCAGTTCATTAACAGCAGATTCATATTGATAAGAATATGACATACAGATACTATTTAGGTATCAAAGCTAGGTATCAACTTTGATATGTGACCCGTTTTGTGCAGAAACAAAAGATAAAAAATTCATCCTTTACCTCAATAGAGTCCATTCAGTAGCTGTTCTGGAGCTTTACGTTGTATCACATGATCTTCCTCAGCAGATAAGAGTCACCCTTTTGGTATGGAAACATAGATGTATAAAATATAGGGCTGTCAATCGATTAAAACTGTTAATCACGATTAATTGCAATTAATCACACATTTTTTATCTATTCTAAATGTACCTTAAAGGGAGATTTGTCAAGTATTTAATCCTCTTATCAACATGGGAGTGGACAAATATGCTTGTTTAATGTAAATGTATGTATATATTTATTATTGTAAATCAGTTAACAACACAAAACTATGTCAGATATTGTCCAGAAACCCTCACAGGTTCTGCATTTAGTATAAAACAATATGCTCAGATCATAACATGGCAAACTGCAGCCCAACAGGCAACAACAGCTGTCAGTGTGTCAGTGTGCTGACTTCACTATGACTTGCCCCAAACTGCATGTGATTATCATAAAGTGGGCATGTCTGTAAAGGGGAGACTCGTGGGTACCCATAGAACCCATTTACATTCACTGATCTGGAGGTCAGAGGTCAAGGGACCCCTCTGAGAACGGATATGACAGTTTTTAGTTTGGAGCGTTATTTAACCTCCTTCATGACCAGCTAGTATGACATGGTTAAAGAAATTAGTGGCGTTAAAATAAATTTGCATTAACATTTAATGCGTTATTATTGCATTAAATTTATCAGCCTTTATAAAATGCAACATCATTTAAAATATACTACACTTAAAAAATGTGAAAGAAGGAAAACAAAAAAATTAATAAATAATCTTCTCACTACATTTTTTTCTTATGTAAAGCATAAATATATAAAACAATAATATGATACAAAAATATATATATATATATTGAAATAATCACGGAAATTATGAAAGAAATAAAAGATTGGTAGTCTATATTTGTTTGTTTGATTTTTCTATTTTTTTTTTTTTTACCATAAATGCATAAGATAAAAATATTTTTTTGATAAGGATCCCTCAAAGGCCCTGCACACAGCCTCTGCTCAGGTTGAGGGTTAGGTGGGGCTCTGTTGGGAATGATATGAGGTGGTCAAACTCTTTGTGCAAATAAATAATCATGTTTCCCTCCCTAAAGCTCCAGTTATGCTTTCTGCAGGAACACGAGCTGACGCAGAATTGTGTTGAGGAATCCTTCAGATCTTTTATACTCTCCTTGTAGCAAACCGATATTTTCCCAAACTGTAGGGGGCAGTGTATCGAAAACTTGCGCAGTTTCAGCACGGTTCCACCCATCCGCATCCGCATAGTTAGAAAATGTTGGATGAGCACGGACAGGAGGAAACTCACCACAAGGGAACCCCCCTATACTGTATATATATATATATATAGATATATATATATATCTATATATATATATATTGTCCAGTTATATGCAATAAGCTAATATCAGCCGAGCCAATTTATAGGTAAGACTCTACTTTATACTTCAAATGGCCTCAACCAGACACGACTGCTTAAACTTTCTACTATAATATTACTTTCAGGATTTACAGCAGCTGGTATTTAATAGCAAATATATGACCTTAGATTATACCGTCCTCATAAAGTCAGTTTGTGTAATTAAAAAAAAAAAGGCAGAACACATTAAGGTGCTAAATGCAAGATTGGGAGCAGTTCTATTGCCTCTGCATGGCTCTCAACATGGCGATAGCTGAGCCGGTGGCTCGTAGCCAGGGTCTGAAATTAGCAGCAATTTGTATAATCGTCAGGCCGTCTGCCCCTTTGCGGACACGGAACAGAAGGTGACTGCGGTGGCGACGGCGACCCAGCCGGAACAGAAGGTGGCTGCGGTGGCGACGGCGACCCAGCCGAAACAGAAGGTGGCTGCGGTGGCGACGGCGACCCAGCCGAAACAGAAGGTGGCTGTGGTGGCGACGGCGACCCAGCCGAAACAGAAGGCGGCTGCGGTGGCGACCCAGCCGGAACAGAAGGCGGCTGCGGTGGCGATGGCGACCCAGCCGAAACAGAAGACGGCTGCGGTGGCGACGGCGACCCAGCCGGAACAGAAGGCGGCTGCGGTGGCGACCCTGCCGGAACAGAAGGCGGCTGCGGTGGCGACGGCGACCCAGCCGAAACAGAAGGTGGCTGCGGTGGCGACCCAGCCGGAACAGAAGGCGGCTGCGGTGGCGACGGCGACCCAGCCGGAACAGAAGGCGGCTGCGGTGGCGACGGCGACCCAGCCGGAACAGAAGGCGGCTGCGGTGGCGACGGCGACCCAGCCGGAACAGAAGGCGGCTGCGGTGGCGACGGCGACCCAGCCGGAACAGAAGGCGGCTGCGGTGGCGACGGCGACCCAGCCGAAACAGAAGGCAGCTGTGGCGACGGCGACCCAGCCGGAACAGAAGGCGGCTGCGGTGGCGACGGCGACCCAGCCAGAACAGAAGGCGGCTGCGGTGGCGACGGCGACCCAGCCGAAACAGAAGGCGGCTGCGGTGGCGACCCAGCCGGAACAGAAGGCGGCTGCGGTGGCGACGGCGACCCAGCCGAAACAGAAGGCGGCTGCGGTGGCGACCCAGCCGGAACAGAAGGCGGCTGCGGTGGCGATGGCGACCAAGCCGGAACAGAAGGCGTCTGCGGTGGCGACGGCGACCCAGCCGGAACAGAAGGCGGCTGCGGTGGCGACGGCGACCCAGCCGGAACAGAAGGCGGCTGCGGTGGCGACGCCGACCCAGCCGGAACAGAAGGCGGCTGCGGTGGCGACCCAGCCGGAACAGAAGGCGGCTGCGGTGGCGATGGCGACCCAGCCGGAACAGAAGGCGGCTGCGGTGGCGACCCAGCCGGAACAGAAGGCGGCTGCGGTGGCGATGGCGACCAAGCCGGAACAGAAGGCGGCTGCGGTGGCGACGGCGACCCAGCCGGAACAGCGGGCGGTTGCGGCCCAACTGGAACAGAAGGCGATTGCGGCCCAACCGGAACCGCAGGTGATGGTTTTGACCCAACCGGAACAGCAGGTGATGGTTGCGACCCAACCGGAACAGCAGGTGATGGTTGCGACCCAACCGGAACAGCAGGTGATGGTTGCGACCCAACCGGAACAGAAGGTGATGGTTGCGACCCAACCGGAACAGAAGGTGATGGTTGCGACCCAACCGGAACAGAAGGTGATGGTTGCGACCCAACCGGAACAGCAGGTGGTTGCGACCCAACCGGAGCAGAAGGTGGTTGCGACCCAACCGAAACAGCAGGTGGTTGCGGCCCAACCGGAGCAGAAGGTGGTTGCAGCCCAACCGGAGCAGAAGGTGGTTGCGGCCCAACCGGAACAGCAGGTGGTTGCGACCCAACCGGAACAGGAGGTGGTTGCGGCCCAACCGGAACAGCAGGTGGTTGCGGCCCAACCGGAGCAGAAGGTGGTTGCGGCCCAACCGGAGCAGAAGGTGGTTGCGACCCAACCGGAACAGCAGGTGGTTGCGGCCCAACCGGAACAGCAGGTGGTTGCGGCCCAACCGTAACAGCAGGTGGTTGCGACCCAACCGGAACAGCAGGTGGTTGCGGCCCAACCGGAGCAGAAAGTTGTTGCGGCCCAACCGGAACAGCAGGTGGTTGCGGCCCAACCGGAACAGCAGGTGGTTGCGGCCCAACCGGAACAGCAGGTGGTTGCGGCCCAACCGGAGCAGAAGGTGGTTGCGACCCAACCGGAACAGCAGGTGGTTGCGGCCCAACCGGAGCAGGGGTCGACCGGACCCCCGACAGGACCCGTGGAGCAGGAATCGGTCGGACCGCCGACAGGAGACATGGAACAGGGGTTGACCAAACCCCCGACACAGGAGTGAGCCTGGAGTCGGTCAGGACCACTGACACAGGAGTGAGCCTGGAGTCGGCTGAGACACTGGACAGCTTAGGAGGACGCCACCTCCTAGACCCACGCTTCCCTCTAGGGGCTCCAACCCCTAGACTGAAATCCGGCAGGAAGCTAGAAGCATGCTGGGTGCTAGCCTGCTGAGAAGCAGACTGAAAACTCCGAGGACCTCCCAGGGCAAGGCGGGTTCCAAGGAACCAATTTTGAGCTGAAGCCGGCTTCGGACTGGCTGGCTGCTGGGGCATGGACTGAGATTGAGGCCGAAACCGGATGCCCAGAAAGGCATAAAAGCTCTCTGCTGCGTCCATAATTTGGTCGGTTCGTTCTGTCAAGTCTCAGAAGATTTTAGGTGTGGACACAAATGCAGAGAGAGGAGGAGGAGATGACGCAGGTATAATTCAAAGATTTAATTAAACTAGCAGCGAAACAAAAAGGCAGCTGGTCCGGCATGCAATATCGACAAAATCTCCAAAAGAACAAAACTTGAAAAATGCAAAAACACACACTAGAATATCTTACTGGTGACATGCAACCCAGGAACAACGACGACGAACCGACAAAGACAGAGGGGAACACACAGGCTTAAATACACCAGGAGATTGCACACAGGTGGAACTAATCAGGGCGGGGCAAACAATCACAAAAAAAGGCGGGAAAACAAACAAAGGCAGGAAGCAAAACTAGACATGACACAGGAGGACCGAACTTCAAAATAAAACAGGAAACACCAGAATGAATGAATATAAATGAAAACCCAAATCCAAGACACCAAAACCACAAAAAGCAGAACCAACAAACCACAGCAAGGACAAACACAAGATCACAACAAAAAGGAAAAAGTCACAAGTGCTCTGGCACAGCCAGACCATGACAGTTACATGTGATTATCCTTGTTTTATTGGTAAAACACTAAATTAATAGCAGCTCTTCTCTATTTAAACATCCAGGCAGTATACAGTATGTTTGTATTCAGGCCACAGATGATGTTAAGCAGCAAACACACTGCTGGTCAGCTCATGCATGGCCACACATATTGGTATGCTTTATGTGTATGTGTGCTTTATGTGTATGTGTGCTTTATGTGCACGTGCGACCCGCATGAGTAATGCAGTGGGAAACCCAGCAGCGCTCCGAGATTGCATAACCAGCATCCCGCCGTATAGCTGGTGTGACCGGCTGCGGACACATGAAGGATGCAGCATAGATGGAAATACGCGTTATAGCGTTATAGCTGTAGTTCATTCACACCTGGTGACGCAATATGTGGGGGGGGGTGTCAGTTTCACCTTTAGGGATTTTAGAGGGAGGAAAAAGTCTGTCACGAGCTGTTTTTGAGTCATAGTTTGATGTACGTCCTGAAATACCACCAAATATTCACATCAGTAATAATAATAATAATAATAATAATAATACAAACATATAAATAATATAATAATATAAAAATTTCCCGTACTGAAGGTGAATTTATTAATTCATTCTCTCTCTCTCCCTCTCTCTCTCTCTCTCTCCCTCTCTCTCCCTCTCCCTCCCTCTCCCTCTCTCTCTCTCTCTCTCTCTCTCTCTCCCTCCCTCTCCCTCTCTCTCCCTCTCCCTCCCTCTCCCTCTCTCTCTCTCTCTCTCTCTCTCTCTCTCCCTCTCTCTCCCTCTCTCTCTCTCTCTCCCTCTCTCTCCCTCCCTCTCTCTCTCTGTCTCTCCCTCTCTCTCTCTCTCTCCCTCCCTCTCCCTCTCTCTCTCTCTCTCTCTCTCCGTCCCTCCCTCCCTCTCTCTCTCTCTCTCTCTCTCTCTCTCTCTCTCTCTCTCTGTCTCTCCCTCCCTCTCTCTCTCTCTCTCTCTCTCTCTCTCTCTGTCCCTCTCCCTCTCTCTCTCTCCCTCCCTCTCCCTCTCTCTCTCTCTCTCACTCCCTCCCTCCCTCTCTCTCTCTCTCTCTCTCCGTGATTCACACACCGACCATGATGACGCTGACTGGAGGAGCGGAGACTTCTTACGTCAGACGAGGAGAATGAGAAGCTCGTCCAATGAGAGGTCGAGGATGTGCAGCGCGAGGACGGAGCTGCCGACAGAAGGCTAATAACCATGCCAACCGAGGAATATAGCGCGCGCCGCTGACTGGGGAGAAAGTGAGGGGGGGAAACCCTGGAAGAAGAACATATTTTACATATAAATATATAAAGTGGATAAAGAGCAAGAGAGGCATCCTGGTTTCCTGCAGGGGGAAGAAGAAGACACGGAGCCGGTAATCTTCTCTCGCTTTTTGTCTGTGTGGCGTGGTCTCCCCTCCATCCCTCCATCCATTCCTCCCTCCATCTCTCCATACATCCCTCCCTCCCTCCATCCCTCATCCATCCCTCCATCCCTCCATCCATCCCTCCCTCCATCCATCCCTCCCTCCCTCCATCCCTCCATCTCTCCGCTGGCTCAGGGACTGCACTGCTGCAGCTGAATGACACCGATCCAGGTATTTCTCCTCTTCTCTATAAACAGTCTGCTTTAAGAGCTCGTGACGGGTCGTGGACGCTCCGGCTGCTGCAGGGATCAGAGCCCGTCCGGCTGCGGGGCTTTGGTGGTGGAGGTGGAGGTGGAGGTAGTGGTGGTGGAGGTGGAGGTAGTGTTGGTGGTGTAGTGGTGGAGTAGTGGTGGTGGAGGTGGAGGTAGTGGTGGTGTAGTGGTGGTGGTGGTGTAGTGTTGGTGGTGTAGTGGTGGTGCAGTGGTGGTGATGTAGTGGTGGTGGAGGTGGTGTAGTGGTGGTGGTGTAGTGGTGGTGGTGTAGTGGTAGAGGTGGTGTAGTGGTGATGGTGTAGTGGTGGTGGTGTAGTGGTGGTGGAGGTAGTGGTGGTGGTGGTGGTGTAGTGGTGGTGGAGGTGGAGGTAGTGGTGGTGGTGGTGGTGTAGTGGTGGTGGTGTAGTGGTGGTGTAGTGGTAGTGGTGGTGGTGGTGTAGTGGTGGTGGAGGTGGTGGAGGTAGTGGTGGTGGTGTAGTGGTGGTGGAGGTGGTGGAGGTAGTGGTGGTGGTGTAGTGGTAGTGGTGGTGGTGTTGTAGTGGTGGTGGTGTAGTGGTGGTGTAGTGGTGGTGTAGTGGTGGTGGTGGTGGTGTAGTGGTGGTTTAGTGGTGGTGTAGTGGTGGTTTAGTGGTGGTGGTGTAGTGGTGATGGTGTAGTGGTGATGGTGTACTGGTGGTGGTGTATTGGTGGTGACCTTCCCCGGCCGTTTGCAGTCATTGTGCGTGTGTGCGTAACTGTGCGTGCAGATGAGCATGAAAGAGAGAGATGAAATAAAGGGGGCGGGTGGTGAAGGGGGAGGTTGAGGTGGGAGGTGTGTGAGAGAGGGGAGACATTTTTTTTTTTTTGTGAATGGAGCTCCACATCCTTTTGGCGCGAGCGCGCGCGCTGGCAGCTCCGCTCCGGCTCGGCTGAGCTAAAATTAGCCTCGTGCCGGATTCTTCTGTGTGCGTGCGTTGGCAGCTGAAGCAGCAGGATCCGAATTAACGAGGGTTTCTAAATGCAAACACGCACTCACGTCTGGGCACGCGCTTCATCCACGCCACCGGTGAATAGGACAGCAGCTAAACCGCCGCGCCGCGCCGTGCCGCGCCGCGCCGTGCCCCAGGACGTCATGCACCATTTTTAGAGATGCTCTAAAAATAGAATAGTGTTGATGATGGTTTTATTGAACATCTTCAGTATCCGGAGTCTTCTCGGTAGGAAGCATCTGATTCTTTATTCTCTCCTCTGTGTCTCTTCTGCTTTCTGTGTCCACACCTGCTATTGTGCTGCTGCTAATTACCTGTCAGCGTGCTGCGGGGGAGCTGCTGACGTGCTGCTGGGGTCAAGAGCATGGCTGCTTTCATGAATGAATGAATGAATGAATGGATGAATGGATGGATGGATGGATGGATCGATGAATGGATGAATGGATGGATGGATGGATGAATGGATGGATGAATGGTTGGATGGATGGATGGATGAATGGATGAATGAATGGATGGATGAATGGATGGATGGATGGATGGATGAATGGATGGATGGATGGATGGATGGATGGATGGATGGATGAATGGATGGATGAATGGATGGATGGATGGATGAATGGTTGGATGAATGGATGAATGGATGGATGGATGGATGAATGAATGAATGGATGGATGGATGGATGGATGGATGGCTCTTTTGCCCCTTTATATAAAGGGGATATATGTTAACTCCCTCCTTTTCCTTGTCCTCTTCCTTGCATCCCTCCTTTGTTTTGTCCTTTGTTTTCCTCGTCTCCACTTCTTCATCCTTTCTTTCCACAACCTCCTCTTCAAACTTCTTCTCCTCCCTCCATTCGTACATTTTCTTTTCCTTTTTTCTCCGCACATTTTTCGTCTTGTTTTGACTCTTCATCATTGCCATTTTCTGAACTTTTACCCTCCTCACTTTTCACTCAACCTCTCCTCTCTCATCCCTCTCTCCTCTCTCCTCTTTCCTTTTTCCTCTTTCCTCTTTCCTCTTTCCTCTTTCCCAACTCCCTCTGGCTTTCTGTTGTGCATATTTTATTATCCCCCTGTTCTTTTACACATTATCGCCTTTCCCTCCTTCCTCGCTGCTCTTTTCCACCTCGGTTTTCCTCTCCTCTTCTTGTCTTTTTTCCATCCTTTTTTAATCTTCTTCTTTCACCTCCTTCTTCCCTCCTTCCCTTTCATACTTCCCTCCTTTCCTTCCCTCCTTCCTCTCTTGTTTCTCCAGCTATGATTCTCTCGCTGGCCGCCGTAGCAGCCATGAGTAGCGGCAGCGGCAGCAGCCTCAACTCCTCCTCCTCCCTCGACCCCTTCGACTCCTCCACCTCCTGGAGCCTCGCCGAGGACCCGTCCAACTCCTCCTCCGAACCCGTCGTGCGAACTCTGACCCCTGACCTCCAGCCGGCGACCACTGCTGTCGCTCTCCAGGAAGTCAACCCCTGGGATATCGCGCTCTGCGTGACCGGGACGCTCATCTCCTGCGAGAACGCGCTGGTGATCGCCGTGCTGTTCTACACGCCGACGCTCCGCGCCCCGATGTTCATCTTGATCGGGTCGCTGGCGGTGGCGGATCTTCTCGCCGGCCTGGGCCTCATCTTGAACTTTGTCTTCACCTATTTGATCGACAGCTCGGTGGAGTTTGTGACGCTGTTGTCCGTCGGACTGCTGATCTCGGCCTTCTCGGCATCCGTCCTCAACATTCTCGCCATCACGGTGGACCGTTACCTGTCGCTGTACAACGCCCTGACCTACCACACCGAGCGGACGGTCACCTTCACCTACGTGATGGTGGTCTTCATCTGGGTGTCGTGCCTCGCGCTCGGCTTGCTGCCGGCGCTCGGCTGGAACTGTCTGAGGGATGAGTCCACGTGCAGCATCTGCCGGCCCGTCACCAAAATCAACGCCGTGGGACTCGCCGTCACCTTCCTCCTCGTCTTCGCCCTGATGATGCAGCTCTACCTGCAGATCTGCAAGATCGCCTTCCGCCACGCGCAGCAGATCGCCGTGCAGCACCAGTTCGTGGCCATCTCCACCACCAAAGGTGTCTCCACGCTGTCGGCCATCCTGTGTGCCTTCGGGGCGTGCTGGCTGCCGTTCGCCATGTACTCCATCGTGGCCGACTCCAGCTACCCCGTGATATACACCTACGCCACGGTCCTCCCGGCCACCTGCTGCTCTGTGATCAACCCCATCATCTATGCGTTCCGAAACCCGGACATCCAGAAGTCGCTGTGGATGGCGTGTTGCGGGTGCGTCCCGTCCAACCTCTCCCTCAGACCCAGGACCTCCAGTGACGTGTAGCAGCGAAGGTTGGTTTTTGTCTGGTGTGATGCTCGACGCTGAGTCAGGGTTGTAGGAGGGGAGCGAGAGATCAGGAGATGAAAGGTTGAAGTTCATGGCGGAGGAAAGAGATTTCCTCTACTCTTCATATCAGGGCTGGAAGCTGATGGCGAACGCAAGGGTCGCCACAGTAAAAGTGGCGCTGGAACATGGCGAAGGGAGGACAGTGCATGGTCAAAAAAAAAAGATAGAGCTAATAAAGATCATGTGGTTTGGAGAAAACCAACAGGAGGTGAAACCAACTGCAAAAACCTGGTTAAGGTGTCCTCATGGTGGTCGTGGGAGAGACGAGGCCTGCTTCTCAAGAGTAGCATTTAGGAAGAAAGATCCTAAACTCTCCATAGGACCTGAGCTCGGGCAGCACTGCATGGTTATGCAATCAGACGGAGTGAAACAGTCTTAAAATACTGTGTTTGAAATTAAGTGGATAAAAATACAACGAGCTAAATATACACAACGAATGACCTTGAGTATTCTCAATGAGCTATCTTTGTAGTCAAACAAGAATATTTCTTCCCTTGAAACACATTTTAAGGTTCCCTTGATCTGATGCAGATTAGTGAGTTTATAGACAGAGAGGGTGCAGCGATAATTAACTCTTATGTGCTGAGATTAGATGATCATTAACACTGCTAGCCTGCCAAGCCCGTTTTCCCAATGCCAACAGCACAATGTGCATTTTGTCAAACACGTTTCAACGCATGAAGTTGGTGAGAAATTACCTCCTCAAACATTCACTTCTAAAGGCTTCTAATGAATAGATAGAACCCCGCCAAAACCTAGAGAGGGATTTCCACATTTGTGCTGTCCTTGGTGTGATGAAATCAACTCTGAGAAAAACGGCTTTTCTCAGGCAGCCGCTGCGCCGTGACTGTGAAGCAGAGCGAGCTGGATTCAGCACCAAGGACAGCGGCACTGCAGAGCGCCGTCTGCCACCCGGGAATGCTCTCTGCTGCGGGGGGAGAGCGCTGGAAAGTAGGCTACGCTGTTCTCTACACCATCTTGATAGGGAATGTGAGAGAGGGGCTTTAAAGGGCCATTCCAGCCTGATTGGAGTTTCATTGCTCATTTGCAACACATTCAGTGTTAATTGGCTGATAGTTAAAGGTATTTTAAAAAATGAAAAAAAACATCATGAAAAGAGTTCACCGAAATGTGTTTCTGAAAACATTTTATGAGAGAAATAAGCCATGCAGTTGATGAATCTGTCTTTATTTCTGATCGACTACGGCGTCGAGTCGTCCTGGAAGCCCGTGTTTTGCATAAAGTAGCCTAGACCTCAACTTTATGCAAATGAAAGGCGGCCAACGTGACGCCCCATGCATTGCACGGGTGGTTACATAGACAATGAATGGGAAGCGTGGAAAGGACGGAGGCTGTGGATACATGTGACTCAGAGAGTAGTCTCTTCCACTTCCTGCTTGTAAGCAAGACCACCAGGAGTCATTTCAAAGTGCAGCCAATGTCAAACAAAATGTTTTCACCAGCTATCATCAGTGAAATTAAAGGTGCTATTGATAACATTCAGTCACTAGATGTGGCATTCTCCCTCCCCCGTTCTATTGCATTTACTTCACAACAAGTCGTTGCCGGACATTCACCGTCAATCTCAGCCCAGTCACACAGCAGTTCGTGAAATAGTCACGAAATTTAATGTATTGATTCATGTACATAGACACGAATTTCAAAATTGTTTCATGATGGTCAGCACGAAATCAATTCGTATGTACTCCACATAACTGTGAACCGGGACGTATAAAGTGCAATAAACACAACAAAAACCACAGGACTTTCATTCAGGAGACCGGTGTTCGTGTCTCGTGTTAAACCAGAAGTCAAAGTTGTCTTATTTGTCACGTAACTTCCCAAGTTATTTTAACCCAAACCTAAATAAGTAGTTTTGTTGCGTAAACCTAACCAAGCTGTTTTTTTTTATTTAAAAGACTGGAGCAGAAATTTACTCGTGCATCACATGTTGCTGGACACTCGCAGGAAAACGAAGGAAAATACGTTGTTGAAAGTCGTGCTGAGCATCACGAAAAAAAAGGGAAATTAGTGTCTATGTACACGAATCAAATAGATTAAACGAAGAATTTCACGAACTGCCGTGAGACTGAGTTTGTCAATCTCAGCCATTTATCAGTTTTTTTCCCACACTGACGACGCAGAGATACCACCTGATACCAACGTTGTTTTACTGTTGGCTCACAAGCCTTCTGTTAGAAGTCGGAACCAAACGTCAGATATCTTCCACAGAGATAAAGAATTCACTGTCATAATATTTTTTTTCAGGAGAAGCCATACTTTTATTTGGTACCTTTCTAAAGGCTCTGTGGATGTATTATTTTTTTTAAATATTACATAAAAATGTTATCAATAAGACCTTTAAATGGTAAAGCTTCATTTTTACACATTCATGGCTTTAATTTGAAGTATATTTTCAGAAAAATGAAGGTAAGAATGAAACAAAAACACTGAAAATCATTCTACAATGAAGTAAAAATGACTCCAATCATGCTCAAATCGTCCTCCAATGTCCACTTGAGGTCCTACAGCGCAACCATGACCCTGTCCTTTCTATCCTCCGTCATTCTCTGGCCTCTCTCGTATCTCAGCAGCAGAAATTATGCATGAAAAAAAGCAATGTATGGCCCTGCTAGTGCCAGTAAAGCTAAGCCTTCTGACATGGGCAAGGTGAAAGCAGTGGATGTTTTTCAGAGGCGAAGGGGGCCTCCACGTTTATCTGCATCCGCGTAACTTAACGCCTTTACGGCTCTAAATTTAGAGACATTGTTCTAACTCCATTGCCCGATTGGTAATCCATTAGCTAGAGCTGAGCACAATCCATATTGAATAGATCATTTTCATGTTGCTACAGGACATCCAACAGTTGAACTTGGATGTTGCCATAGTTCTGCAAAAAAACTCCAATACACTCCAATACTCTTATACTTGGTCCCATGGTTGGGAATAACTCATATATTCAGGGGAAATGGCCAAATATGATCAACATGTACATAAAAATCTACAATAATGCTGTAAAACATGAGCATCAGATGGTCTGATTTCCTCTGGCTTGTGCTCCACACCTTCCATTTTCACTTGCAGCCTGTCAGCAGTAGCTGGATATTCACTGCACACATGGCGCCTTTAAGAAGCGGCGCCGCTCTGCCCCGCGGCCGCTCTGAAGGCTCGGCGGGGTTAATGAGAAGCGAGAGAGGCAGAGGTGACGTGGCGTGAAATAGAAACGTCCAGGCGAGACGCGCTTTAACGTAACCTCGGGTCACGTCCACCAACACACCCAATCAGGACGGAGTCATTCCCACTGAGAAGGGCATCATGTAAGTTAAATCCAGCTAATGCTAATAACATCTGGGTAATAATGGCTCCGTAATGCACAGAGGGTGAAGTGAGGACGACCTCTGTCTGATAGAGAGAGTCAATCACTCAGAGACTAAACTATAGCATGCTGCTAATATACATGTGTGGGAGGCGTTGGGAAAATAGTTGATAGAAACTGTATAGGCTATAAAACTCAACTCAACACTTCCAAATTCAACGCTTTTTACCAAATAAACCACAACGAGAAACGACAGCAAAGAACACTCTGAAAATGGCGCTCAGGAGACGCAGGATTTTTTTTCTATTGTGTAAATTAGAGTAGAAGTGTTTTCTATTTGTCCTGGCAGCAGCAAACAATCAGTTGTTTTTGCAGCAGTTGTTAGCAGAACAACAGCTGCTCTATTCTGTCAATGATTTTATTTCAAATGTCTTTTTTTTTTTTTGGCCTTATTGGAACAAAAACTCCTTCGCAATAATGTCCAACTGTATTTTGCTGTGTACAAAAAGCCACAATGGAGACAAAGAGAGAGAAAGATAGACGGAGGTGGTTTGGTAAATATCTCAAAGCAACAAATAGCACATCGTACTGTATTTGAGAGGAATATTGCCCGGCTGGCTGGGGGTTTCCAAAATACATTTCAGCAGCAGTGAATAGTGGAAGTAGGACAAACCTAAATATGAGGCAAATGCTCTATTTCCATTTATAGATGGTGGACTGCAGATAGTTTCTCTCTCTAAAATTAGCTTTATTTTCATGTTCGCAGTCGTTTCATGTGTGTTAGATGTTTATCTGAAGGTCACAGCTGGTAAACAAGTCCACCACCTCCCTCCCTCCCTCCCTCCCTCCCTCTCTCTCTCTCTCTCTTTGCTCAATCACTAACGGTTAAAGACTTGCATCAATTATTAAGTGAAATACTTTCAATTACTCTGAAGCTGGAAGCACGAGATGGATGGAGTTTGGTACTTTTGGTGAACTGAACCAGACTAATCGATCCCAGAGAGATAATTAAATCCATTTCACGTAGGAATGTGATGCAGATCCTATTGGCACACAGTACTCCTGTATGCACAATGATGTGTGAGACTTGCTTAGTCAGCAGTGTTTGGAGATGCTAGATGGGATACACAGATTACAGATTTTAGGTGTCACATCCGGTACAATTTCTAAAACAGCCTAAATGTAACACGGATGGAGAATCTGCACTAGCTTGGCTGATGTGTCTCTCTGTTTTACCTCCCTATTAAATATGAATCAAACTTAGACTCAATTAGGATCATGAACCAGACTTGGATTGAACAGTTTTCATGGGAAGTCACCAGCTTTCTGAGGTTTGAAACTGTCTTGGCCCCAGTTAAAGCTAACTCCATCAGTGGATTCTCTCAGAGGGTTCAAAATAAATCAACATTCCCATACAGCAAAACTGCACTGTCAATTATGTTTCGAGGGAACGCATTTTCTCCCGTATTACGTTTGTATTTGACAAATCACAAATACATTTCATCAAAGTCTACCTAAGTCCCTGTCAGGAGAAGGTCGGGTTGGATGAATGGGTCAAACACAGAACCATCACCCAGGAGACTGGTGTCCGTGTCCTGTGTGAAACCAAACATACTTATTTTAACCCAAAACATGATCCTTTACTGAACCTAATCAACTAGTTTTGTTGTTTAATCCTAAACAAAATTCAGAATGCAGTTTGAAAAAGTATTTTCGGTTCAGAAACGTCGAGATTCAACGTATCCATAGTTTGCGGAAACGTCCAATGCCAACAATTTATTCTGGCATCTGGGTCGGCCGGAGAGTCTGAAAGGGACAAATTATGCATCTTATTAGCTGAGCTGCACCATCCACCTTTATTTAACTCTCTACTGTTGGAGTATAAACTGACAGTTGAATGAAATTACATATAAGCCAGAAAACAAACACCAGGGGGAGTAAACGGCACAGTGCAGAGAACATAGAAAGAATCTCAGAGAGTTATTGTGACTGACTAGCGCTAGCATGTTGCCGCCTCGCTAGCGTGTTAGCAGTTAGCTCACCAAGCATCTAGAACCACATTTTGCTGTAACACTTTCGGGTGTGAAATGGTGACTCAGTCTCACTCTAAACTCATCAATGATTGGTCAGCGCCCCTCAACGTCTGATACCGACGCACCGAGTTATCCTTTAGCATCCTTTAGCATCCTTTAGCATCCTTTAGCATCTGTTTGGGACGCACCAGACTTTCAGCTAACTCTAATATAAACCCTTCCGCGTCATTATTAGACAGTCAGAGCAACGGATGTAATTTAAAGAGCAGGAAAGTCTGCTTAGTGAGGAGGTTGGGATGGATGGATGTTTGGGTCCAACAAACACAGGACTTTCACGTTACATTTACCATAGTTTGGCTACGTAATTTAGGTACTTAACTAATGCCAGTTACGTAACAAACTGACCCATTTTAACCCAAACCACGAACTTTTCCTAAGCCAAACCAAACAGCTGTTGCGTAAGTGAACCTAAGAGTTAAGTATACCTAGGTTTAGAAGATTATTTTGAAAAGACACTATGCATGTAACAAGCGAAAACTGACACGCCGTCCCTGACACATCCAAAACGGAACCTAGAGCGTCACAGTTTGCAGCGTAGAGCCACAAACCAAGCGGCGGCAGTATTTGACAAGTTGGAAACGGCATTTAAAGTGAAGTCAGTTTCTGATTCATACTTTAATCAATGGAAAAATGATATTCCTCTGTGGGCTGAAAATAAATGTTGGGTAAGTTTCCGGACATTTTGGAAATACTTTTTGGTCCTCTGGCAGTAAAATGTCAACTATCTGGCAGTTTTCCAGGTTAAAACAAACTCTATTTGATCCAAGTCAAGAGGGAACCATGAGCCCCAAAATAAAACCACAAATCAGCCGTTTCATGAGCGCGCTGACTGAAGTGTTAAATCCAGCATCGCCCAGCTGGAAACTAGAGTGGCTGAACAGCTGATCTGAGGTCAGTGTTAACTCCAGCAGCATCACATTGCTGTATTTTAAACTGACGGTCCCATCTGGCATGTCCACCTAGTGATTGTTTTAACAATTAATAACAACTCATCTGTGAATATGCCACAACTCAGTCAACCATTCCTGGGGAAGGAGTGGAGCGACCACTCACTGTGTGTGTGTGTGTGTGTGTGTGTGTGTGTGTGTGTGTGTGTTCTCCCCCCGGGATCATAGCCAATTGTAATGAACCATAACTCAACCAACTCTCACTGTAAACACAAACACACACAGAATGGTTTCATTAGCCGCTATACAGGACTATAATTCAATTTAAAAGAAGAAAAAAATACTGTACAAGTGAGTGTGTGTGTTATTTTTATTATGCAATGCTGTATAGAAATGTATATTTTTGTAATGTTCATCAGGGCATGAGTTACAAGACATGGTCGCTGCTGTGAGCATGAGTTTGTTGTGAGTGTGTGTGTGTGTGTGTGTTTTCTTCCTCTTATTCTGTGTTCTTCCTATAAACAAATGTCAAAAGTTTCTTTGTGGGGGGAAAATAAGTTGTGTGTCGGATATGCTGAAAAAGTGCCATATTTTTCGACTTTCTAGTGTCTTATTTTTTTGTTTGTGTACATACACGTTTATCAAAGGGGTTATTCTCACTGTGGCGTCTAAAGTCATCAGTTTGAGTCAGTACAGCTGATTAGACTGTTATCAGGCTATTAAATAGGTGTAATCAGTCACTCTAAGCCCCATAGATGTGGGTCATTAGGGGCCTACTATACCTACTAGTAGGTTTTATCATCTATTCACATGATAGATCACTGAAAGAAGGTATAAAAGAACACAACAGCGACCTTTAGCGACCGTAGTAATTATGACAGGAGCAGAAGCGGAAGTCAGGCGCTGTAGTATAGACAGCATGAAACTCCATACAAAAAACAGAGGACTTTAACCCAGGAGACCGGAGTTTGCATCCTGTGTGAAATCTACTATGTGTAGTTGACTTTGTGTTTGTAGTTATTTTAACCCCAAACAAAGACTTTTTCCCTAAATTTAACTGTTGTTTTTTTTCGCCTAAACCTAAAGAAGTTGTAATTTTGTTGTCTAAACCTAAATAAGTTGTAGTTTTGTTGTCTAAACCTAAAGAAGTTGTAGTTTTATTGACTAAACCTAAAGAAGTTGTAGTTTAGTTGCCTAAACCTAAAGTAGTAGTTTTGTTGTCTAAACCTAAATAAGTTTTAGTTTAGTTGCCTAAACCAAAAGAAGTTGTAGTTGTGTTGTCTAAACCTAAAGTTGTAGTTTTGTTGCCTAAACCTAAAGAAGTTGTTGTTTTGTTGCCTAAACCTGAAGAAGTTGTAGTTTAGTTGTCTAAACCTAAAGAAGTTGTAGTTTAGTTGCCTAAACCTGAAGAAGTTGTAGTTGTGTTGTCTAAACCTAAAGAAGTTGTAGTTTAGTTGCCTAAACCTAAAGAAGTTGTAGTTGTGTTGCCTAAACCTAAAGTTGTAGTTTAGTTGCCTAAACCTGATGAAGTTGTAGTTTTGTTGCCTAAACCTAAAGAAGTTGTAGTTTAGTTGCCTAAACCTTACTGTTTTTGTTTAAACCTAAACCTAAAGAAGCTGTTTTGTATGTGTTCTAAAGGTAATGTTTCGTTCAGTTTTACAACGGTTTGCTTTTAAGTTTATCTTTCACTTTAACAACGTAGTAGGTGTAGTAGGCCCCTACTGACCCACATCTATGGTGCTGATAGCGACTGATAACGCCTATTTAATAGCCTGATAACAGTCGAATCGGGTGGTCAGTAAATATGTAAACAACAAAATACGTGGTGAAAAACAGCAACTATGAGCAGCAGGATAAAGAAGAAAAAAAGGTTGTTATGTAAAAGTACTTGACCTTGATATTATTGATCACTATACCAACATAACTACAGAAAAAAGATCAATTGCACCAATCCAAACTTTTCTTCTGTAACATCAGACTGATGTCAGTGTTTCTGACTTCTAGTAATGGGAACAGTTTGTCCATAAAGAGACTAAACGACAGGGAGACAGTCGGAGAGAGACGGCAGCGTTGGACGTCACACAGTCAGGTTTCTAGTGACGTCATTTTGTCTGAGTCGTGTCTAAGAGAGCAGGTCGTTTCAAAGACATCCCCCTCTTTTCCTCTTCCTCCCTTCACTTCCTCCTCCCCTTCATCACTCCTCTTTTTCCTCTTCATTCTTTGACATCCCCCTCTTCCCATAGCACATCTCTTTCTTTTTACCATCACTTTTCCTCCTGGTTTTCCTCCCTTCCCTCTTCTCTCTCGTGTCTTTTCTTTCTTTTCAATCCCTCCGTCCATCTTTTGCCATACTCTACACCTTCATCTCTTTTTACCTCTTCTCCCTCGTCTCTTTCTCCTGTCTAACATTTTGCTATCCTTAGCCTGCAGGAAGCGAGTCGGTCAGGCTCCGTCTAAAAATAGTTACCCTGAAAGCAGATAAAAAGAGCGAAAAAAGAACAGCAGGAAAAAAGAAAAGGGAGGTAGTAAAGAAGTAGAAATCGACCCTCCCTCCCAGAGCGCACAAGCTTCACTTTGCCACCTCTCCCTTTTTCTTCTCTTTCCTCCTCCCGTCTCATCTTCTTTGTACAAGCACACATTCATCTTCTATTTTTACACCTCTCCTTACCACTCTCTCTCTCTTTTTTCTGTTCCTGGTGAGCACAAGGGTTTTTAAAAGCAGGGATCGGTCAGGCTAGGCTAACGTTTCCCCTCTGTAACCTACAACCTGGCAACACTTCAGGCAAGCAGAGATTGTCAATCAGAAGAAACCATTACAGAGCTAATTTTCTATCGGACCGAGTATGGCCTTCATAGAAAACAACATTGTTTTATGCATTGATATTGTTGGTGTGGGTTTTAAACCCTCTAGGTGAGGCTGTTATTGGGTGATGAAACTGTGATGATACGGTGTCCTTCAATCATGTTTTCTTTCATTTGTCCTCTCGAGTTTGTGTCGTGAAACAGTCGGCTACGATAAAAAAGTACAAATGCACTTTATAAGATGGACATGTTACACATTGCACTTGTAAATGTCGAATGTAAAACCTTGAAGAGAAAGATTTATTTTTACTATTGTACATAAATGAGAAGAAAGTAAAAAAAAAGACTGCAAAAAAAAGTGGAGAATAATTTGCCAAATAAAGTGAGAAGAACAAAAGGAGAAAGTTGTGTTTTTCTGAGCGAACGTCAGCATGTGGGCGTCGGCATGTGGGTGTTAGTACGAGTGTGTGTGTGAGTCAATATCGCAGGTCACTTTAGTGTTAAGGAAAGCCTGCGAGTATAAAAAGATGCTGCTGAATTATTAAACCACTCCCTGCTTGCATAACTGCAGAAAAGAGAGAGACGCTGAGTGAGAAGAGGGATAAAGAGGGATGAAGAGGAGGAAGAGGAGGAAGAGAAAGAGGGAGAATCCAATCGGAGAAGATACGACACACACATGACATTCAGCCCAGAGGCAGAGAGTGTGTGTGTGTGTGTCTCTATGTGCAGGTATGTGTACCCGAGGGTGCATGTGTGTGTGTGTGTGTGTTTGTTTGTGTGTGTGTGTGTGTGTGTGTGTGTGTGTGTGTGTGTGTGAGGGCGGGGCACTGGGACACACATTCATAATAAATAATTAACAATGCAGCAGAAAGATTTCGGTCATCCACGTATATGACGCAGGAGCAGGGAATTTAACCTTTAATCAATCAAATCTGCTTGTGTGTCAATGAAACCACACCGTGTGTGTGTGTGTGTGTGTGTGTGTGTGTGTGTGTGTGTGTGTGTGTGTGTTGGACTCCTCGACTCACCTCTATGGGGGGGGAGAGCTCCACCATGTGGCCAGGAGACGAGGGGGAAAAGACGCAGCATCCGCCCACGCACTCACACACCTCACTTCTTTTACGTCATTACAGCAGCTCTCTGAAAACGAGCACGAAGCCAACGTTACTGTCGATCTTCCTCTCCCTCACCCAGATATCGCTCTCCCCCCCCCCCCCCCCCCCCCCTCTCTCTCTCTCTATGAGTCAGAAGGCTCTCTCCACCATCTGCTGCAGGATGCTGCAAATCACCTCCACGTACGTGCAGAAAAAAAGAGCACAGAAGGTGGTGATATTCCTGCATCTGGTGTCACCCAGATCTAAAGATTTAATGAGCATTTGATTGAAACCTGTGAAGATGATTTCCTCCATGTGGCCAGTAAATGATCCATGAGGCCATTTAATGTGAACCTGACATTATAAACACATCATCGGTCTGGCAACGCTTTTCCACCACTTATTTTAAATGTTGTACCGACAGCAATGTGATGTCCTACATTTCCCAGAATGCCTTGAGAACCCATGGGGACCGCCAGCTGTGAGTTTGACCAAAGAAGGTATAGAGAGCCTAAGTCCCGCCCCTTCCTGTGACCACCATGAAACCTTATTTCAGAAAAAATATGAACGGTAGTCAACGGTGAAAGATAAATATTAGTTTGATCCCGTCTGAATTGCTCCATGAATCACACAGATGATGTTTGTACATTTAAAACATAATTTTGCAAGTCAAGAAGGTCTCAGTTTGTTTTAAAACTGTTGAAGTATCAGACTTCGAAAAAATGTAGTTAGAAAGACGACACACCCAACAGTGAAGCTACGATGTCTTTGTGTTTCTACTGGGATGAACTCACATCAGCAACAGGTCTGATAATTCTTTCTCTTCCTGACTGATAAAAAGACCAGGAGTCTCTGATAAAACACATCAGGAGTCTCTGATAAAACACATCAGGTCAGATAACGCTTCATCTGTGCATGGTCATAGCTAAGCTAGCTAGCTAGCTAGTGTTGGTGACGTATATTGTGCGAGACGAGATGTAGTTCACTGAGCGGTTTCACACTAAATTAAAAATACGACAAACTGAGACTTTCTTGACTTGCACTTTAAATTGACAAACATCATCTGTCTGATTCGTAGCACAAACGGGATCAAACAAATCATAATCATAATTTTTCCATAATAAGGTCTCATGGTGGTCACAGGAAGGGGCGGGACTTCACCTCTCTATACCTTCTTTGGTCAAACTCACAGCTGGCTGTCTCCATGGTTGTCAAGGCATTCTGGGAAATGTAGGACATCACATTGCTGTCGGTACAACATTTAAAATAAGTGGTGGAACAGCGTTGCCAGACCGATGATGTGTTAATAATGTCAGGTTCACATTAAATGGCCTCATGGATCATTTACTGGCCAAATGGAGGAAATCATCTTCACAGGTTTCAATCATATGCTCATTAAATCTTTAGATCTGGGTGACACCAGATGCAGGAATTTCACCACCTTCTGTGCTCTTTTTTCCGTGCATACGTGGAGGTGATTTGCAGCATCCTGCAGCAGATGGTGAAGTGAAAGTCAATAGTTTGTTCCATTGTAACGTCAGCACCCAGCAGCAGAGCTACGCCTCCGCCATTTTGGACTGAAAGCGTCTTCCGGACGCCGGTAAAACATCCGCCTACAAAGAGCCGTACAAAAGTAAAACTAAATTATTTCTGTTCTATTGTCATATTTAATGTCTCTACCGAAATGTCCTGTGTTTAACAATAAATATTTATAAATATTCATACTATTATAACTATTTACTGGCTGCTCCCCAGAGGAGCATAAAGTGAGCGATGGACATAAATGGAGTCCAGTAGACCACAGACCATGGATGTAGAAGAGGGTCCAATAGACCACAGACCATGGATGTAGAAGAGGGTCCAATAGACCACAGACCATGGATGTAGAAGAGGGTCCAATAGACCACAGACCATGGATGTAGAAGAGGGTCCAATAGACCACAGACCATGGATGTAGTAGAGGTTATGTCCTGCTACCAGCTACTAGCACTACTAGCTACTAGCTCTACTAGATACTAGCTCTACTAGCTTCTAGCACTACTAGCTACTAGCACTACTAGCTACTAGCACTATTAGCTATTAGCACTACTAGCTACTAGCTCTACTAGCTACTAGCTCTACTAGCTTCTAGCACTACTAGCTACTAGCACTACTAGCTACTAGCACTATTAGCTATTAGCACTACTAGCTACTAGCACCACTAGCTAATAGCACTACTAGCTACTAGCACTACTAGCTACTAGCTCTACTAGCTACTAGCACTACTAGCTACTGGCCGATAGCCGGTTGTTTGGGAACAGAGACGATAATCCATCCCCCACGGTACAGGCTGACAGCATACAGCCCATGGATGGATTATAAGATAATAAAAGTGATGAATTACAGCCAATAATATCCATTATTACAGCCTCATACAGCTAGCAGGAAGCTGTCAGAACCAGATGTGTCATATGAGCATGCAGGGCGGTGCGGTCCCGTGGGTCTGATGACCGTTCATTATGGCGAGGAAAATGGACTCATTGGCTTCTTCAGTCCAAAATGGCGGCAGCGCTACTGCAGCGCCATCTAGCGGCCATTGTCAAAAAAGCACCAGAGTTTTGTCTCTTTGCCTCTAGACTGTTTGGTTTTATGTGAAGGTGAAGAGAGCTGAGTAACGTTTCATAGAAAATCCTTGGCTGAAACTCATTCCTGTCTATTGAGGCTACTACGCCGTACAAAGGAAATACCCTTCACAAATCAGCAGAAGGGATTTAGTAAACATGACAAGGTTAACGCTACTGACAGTACAAACTATAGAGCTCTCGGAACAGCATCTTTAGCCATCCACCTGCTGCCTTGATGCTCTGCCAACAAGCTTCTTTAAAAGCATTTTCAGCTGTTTGGCAACAGACGACCGTGTCTCCTCTCATTATGTGATTTACCTCATGTTTGGAGGAGGCCACGTCGAACGTCTGGGATAAGTAACTACAGACCTACATTGAGCCCTGTCTCTCTAAGTTAAATATCTCAATGGCTCTCACTGATGTGTTGAATGTTTAGAAATTGATAAAAAATTCAGCCAAAATTCAGCCATGGCTGACCACACAATACTAGACATAAAGTTGTGGTAACTTTCCACAATAGTTGTTTCCATTCAACTGTCAAGCAAATTGTAAGAGAACTTTTGAAATATTGCAAAAAAAAGAAATGCAAATAAGGCGCGTTTCCATAAGCTGGTTTGGAGCCAATAAACTCGGCTACAGCGTAGTTTGGTCAGAAGTTGGTGCTACAGGCTACGCATGGCTGTAATCAAAGTAGAAGTAGAGGTTGCGAACCAAAAACAAAACACATCTCCATGGTCATCTTAACATGGATGTACAGTATAATAAGACGGGGATGTGGTGCTGTCTCCTGTAAAACTGTTGACAGGACACTTTGAACTGCAAACAGGGTTGTTGACTCTCTCTATTATGAATTTTTGATCCATGGAGGTGTCATATTTGTAAAACTTTCTTCGAGCCGAGAAAAGTGATTTTAAAATGTGTGACGTCATCACAATGTAAAGTCTTTGGGCCGAGCGGGAACTCTGGGGCGGGGCCAGCTGGAGAAACACTACTGCGATTATTCAGTGGGCAGCATACCCCGGAAGTAAACCCGGAAGATATGTACGCGCCAGGCAAACAATTCTTATGGACTGAATAGGCTCCATCTTGGGGTCCGGTATCCAATTCTATAATACCTCAATACATCCAACCCATGTACGATGGAAACATGGAGAGAGGTCTTCAGGAATCTGTTTCATTTGGACAAGTTCTAATTGTTCTTTCATGTCAGCTGGTGTTGGCCATGTTTCATGTTATTGGATGAAGACAATCATTCTCACATTATGTGAATATCTGATCAGTCATGTGAGTTAAATGTTTGCTATTTCAGAATTTATTTATTTATTATTATAAGGTGTTTCCATAACTCATTTAGCACAACTCTTGTTTGACAAAGGCAAAAATCCATCTCAAGCGAACGTAAAAACTTTTTTTCCACAATTGAGGAAGTTTTATAGAATTTTTCCATTTTCATTCACTCCTTTCGCTGAAAAAATATACATTTTTTTACATGGACAGATGTTCAACTAATTATCATTAGTCTTGCTTTAGACTGGGAGCGAATTCTGTTGCCAGTCTGGTCGCGTAAAGAGGGGATGCACCGTATGGCAACAATTTGGCAACTAATATACGTATCCAAGTGAAGTAACATGAAGTGGAGTTCCCCAGGGCTCAGTGTTTGGGACACTTTTATTTCTATTAAGCCAAATTATACAAAAGAATTAACTCTACAATCATAATTACGCAGATGACACGTTGCTTTTTGTACCAAGAATAACTTGTCTTTTTAAAAACAAAAATCAAGCCAGAAATCTTGGTGCATTCATGGACTCAGATCTAAATGGAGTCAACCTTTACGACTTACCTCCCTGTGATCTTGAGCTGCCCTGCATACAGGTAGGATCCTGGTTCCTTGTGAGGAGTCACATCCAGTAAGTGTTGCCTCTGCAGCCGTCTCTGGGTCATTTCACTTAAGCTTTCACTTCTGGAAATGGTCATGGGGGAGGGGGTCACTTCAGCAGGTGTGTCATAATAATGGATCCACTGATGGCATGTATGTCTCTTTTAAACAGCGTTCTTTAACAGGTCATGGTCCTTTTCATCTGCAGGATTCAATGCAACAACCAGTCAGTAACTATATACTATCATCAGTACTATCTTTAACTACCGTTAACGAGTTCAAAGGTGGGTTTTTAATTGAAATATCTCTTTAAGGTGAAATAAGATTATTAGTTGAGGGACTGTGCTGCTAATTTGACAAAAAAGGATTGATAAATGTTCACTGTGATAGATTATGCACCACACGCTAGTTACAGGTCTCTACGGGTTAATTTTCATAATGTAGCTTTCTGAAATTAATGGTAGCGAGTGGGAAATTAATTTGTACACTTTGTAAAAAGGGTCAGCAGTAAATGTAAAAAAGTGTCATTAAATAAGCTAAAACATGTCAAACCACTGGTGTGATCTTATAATTATTCAGTGGATCCAGGCTGTAAAAGTGGAATTATTTTGCCAACAGTGTCTCATTTCACTGCTACTGCAATTAACTGGCGTCATGTTTGTCTCTCCACAGGAAAAGGAATCAAACATCTGGACTCAGATACGTATGAGTCATCTTGAAAATCGGTTGCATCTCTTAAAACGTCAGATAAATCAAGTGCATCTGAAGCTTTTGATTCCAAAATTAGATCCACACTAAAATTAGACATCAGCAGGAAAGAAGGATGTAAGAAGGCTTTTGGACTCCATCACCTGAAACACTGTTTAAACTGAGTCATACCGATTGGGTAACAGATATTTTCTCACCATTATGTGTGTCCGTGGTGCTCTCTGTGTATTTTCCACTGACCTCTCGCTCTCTTACTCTCTGCTGTGTCACCATCTGTGCCCCAAAATGACTCCTCTCTCCCAAACAGCACCTGTCGGTGCCTCCTCCACCCTGCCAAGGCCAGAACAGCCCAGAACGGCCCAGAACAGCACGGAGCAGCACGGAGCAGCACCGACCTGGAACCAACCATGCTGACACCGGCCGGCGTGTCGCAACACTGAAAAAATGGAGTGATGGTTGCCGGATTTACATCATTGATATGAGATGACTGATACTGATGAGTAAATGTTGGTCAGAAAATCTACAGACTCACATAATTGAATAAGCATGAAGTTATGATATTGAAGAAAAGTGATGACTTTTATAGGAAATTGTAACTAAGTCTGAAATACTTTATAATAACCATCATTTACAAATGGAAAATTGATAGTTAATTAAACTTAGTTGATGGTTATTTTACTGTTAACAAACAAGGAAAATGGTAATTAATGCTTTTAGTAATGCTTATTTTTTCATTAGTTCTAATGAATAATTTGCTTATAAATTCTATATTGCATCATAGCTGATAAGAGACAATTACATTCTGATTAGTAAGTATTTATTAACACTTTATTGTAGGACACATTATAACATTTTATATACTATATTACGTATTTGTTAATCATTACCAAATGATGTGTAAACCTTTAAGAATTGTTTTGTAAAACATCCATAAACATTACATAGACAGATCGAGCAGAAACCAATTATTAACCATTAACAAAGTATTAACTGTCTATCTAAATAATGTTTATAGATGCTTTACAGAGTATTTATTAACCATCTAAATAGGTGTTATAATCATCAGTTGTAACTTTATAATAGCATCTAAATAATGTTTATAGACGGTTTACAAACCAGTTATTAACCATTAACAAAGTGTTACAAATATCTAATGTCTATGTAATGTTTATATACGTTTTACAAACGGTTCCTTTAAGGTTTCCCAATAATATCTTAATCATTAACAAATACTTATATATATAGTATATAAACTGTTATGTGTGAAACAATAAACTGTTAAAATAACATAAATTGTAGCATTAATAATAATTAGTAAACATTATTAATTATCATTTCATTGTTTGTTAACAGTAAAATAACCATTAACTAAGTTTAATTAACTTTCAGTTTACCGTTTATAAATGATGGTTATTATAAAGTATAAAGTGTGAGACCGGGGTCCATTTCTACATTAAAGCACAAGAAAACTTGTT
This sequence comes from Sebastolobus alascanus, assembly GCA_916701645.2. Taxonomy (NCBI): domain Eukaryota; kingdom Metazoa; phylum Chordata; class Actinopteri; order Perciformes; family Sebastidae; genus Sebastolobus; species Sebastolobus alascanus. The sequence continues at coordinate 101,579 of CAKAOJ020000352.1, forward strand.
TTCAAATCTTAAACTTTTCTCAATAATATAAAAATGTATGACAAAATAAGCAAAAATGTAATTCAAGTTTTTGAAAAAAAAAAAATAATAATTAATAAGTAATATTTTACTAATCATTTAACAATCAAAAACTGTGTGGTTTGATCATATTTGATTATCAGTCACTCAACCATCATCAGCTTTTCATTCACATATTGCCAGATTCTGATCGACTTCACCTCTTTCCAAGTGACCACCACCGGTGAGAAAACACAAATATAGAAATATTAATATATAAAATAACCACAACTGTTCCGACTTTGGCAGAACATAGTGTGTTAATGAAGCAGCCCGTTGTGCACAGTAAGGAGCTGATAAAGCTGAGAAAATATGTTTTCAGGGCCTTTAATGGATTTAAAATGTGTCACTAAAGAAAACTAATAGAAAAAAACATTTCTTTTTTAACAATTAGCAAAATAAACATGCATTTTCTCTTGGCATCAGTTCACATGATGTAATTACACGGGCAAGAAGCATGTCGAATTCTTTCATTAAACTACAAATTAGAGAAGAAAAACTGTACCAGACTCCAACCAATCAATGCAACAATCAGATGAGCTCATAAACACGTCACATGTGAAATATTTTTAAATATGGATCAATACCAAATACGTTATCACATTATAGCAATTAAAAGAAATTAGCCACAAGAATTTCCACCTTCGTACATACAGTATTCATCATCTGTTCTATATTGGTATCACAGGTCAGCTATGGACGACGAAACCTGCCAAAATTAAAAATGAATCAATAAATAAATAAATAAATAAATAAATATATACAATATATGTCATTACATGTAGCAAAAATAATATTAAAAATAAATGTAGCCATTAATTAATTGATTAAATGTGACATAAATTGATATTTATTTTTTAATTTGCTTTGTTATTTATTTATCTTCGTATTAATCTCCATTATTTATTTACTCTTCTGCTTCATTTTCCCTTTTTTATTTATGTATAGTTAGCTAACATATAGTCATGCACTCTGACCGCATGATGACACACTCTGACTGACAGCTCCCTCATTTGCATAATGAGGCAGAAATACATAAAAAAATATAGAAAGAAATGAATACAGAAATAAATAAGTTTGGGGAAATAAATAAGGGTGAAAGGCAAAGGGAAAATCATGCAGAGATAAATAAATAAATGCATAAATAAATACATTAATTTAAAAATAAATATAAAATAAATGAAAAATAAGTGCAAAAATAAATAAATTTGAAAAATAATAAAAATAAATACATAAATAAATGAAAGGGAAAATTAAACAATAGTAAGTAAATAAGGAAATTAACACAAAGATAATTCAATAAAGAAGCAAATTAAAACAGAAATTTATGTCACATTTTATCAATTAATGAATGGCTACATTTCTTTTTAATATTATTTTGCTACATTTAATGAAATATTTATTTATTTATTCAGGTATTTTTGATTTTGGCAGGTTCCGTCCTCCATAGTTCGGTGGTGTACAGCAACTATTGTTCAACAATCTCAGTGAGAATGAAAATGATTCGTCAATATCGACGTCACAAGCACAAAAAAATGAAATAAAAAAGTATACCATTAAATGTAAAAAGAAACACAGGATCACGTTTTTGTTCACCATTTATTGTCTATAGTTACATGCATACTTGCTTACAGTTGGTTTTAATGTGCAATACACAGTTTTATTTTCTTTCATTGTCTATGTTATATTACCCCAAATGTAGTTTTACTTTACAGGCTGCCTCGCCAGAAGTCTATACAACATGATTCATTTCTCACATGTTCAACACAGAATGAAGTCTTCTCACAAGCCAGTAGCCATAGATACACAAGGTTTCAAATCTGTCTCTGCTCAAAAATATAACACTTTGATAGATTTTGTCTCCCATATTTGGTAATTGAGGATGAGTATTTCCAATTTGGAAGTGTTGACAGGTTTTTTACCATCACATCCAACAAGAAGGTTTCACAGTCACAGTTTCATATTGTCGGAGGATTCGGAGAGACTATGAAGTGCTTGGACTACTTCAGGACTGAGTATCTACGGCTCTTTGCTTTATCTTCTTCTTAAATTTGGCTCAGGTCTTTGTGCTTTTTTTGCGTCAATAATAACGTCCATAAATGCTATACCAAACAATCAGGGAGAACAACCATCGACAAGCCATCCATCCATCCATCCATCCATCCATCGTCCAGTCTTTTATCCAGTATTCTTCAGAACTCTTCAACAGAGTGTGTGGTATTTATATACAACAACAAAAGAACTACTTTTGAGCCATATCCCTTTAAAATCTCAATGTTTTCTGTAATAATCCAATACGGTAAAAGCCTATGAAGTCAAAATAGTCTCAGAATATATAACAGACCTGCTGTCTGCTTGGTTTAGGTTGCAGTTAACACCGACAACATTTACATGCACACTAATATTCCACTAGTATTCTGAATGATACGGGTCATGTAAACAGTTTATTCCGTTGGGATATTCTGAATTAGTCCTTATCCCAAATGGAGCATTTTGTGATTAAGACGTGGGATATGCCGATATTATTTAGGTTTTAGGAGCATTCTTTGGACATGTATACTGCACATTCAGAATATGTGTCTCAATCTGGGTTCCTGTTTACGTCCAGCTCTGTGTTGTACACAAACCAGCTAGCCGACAGCTTGCAGAGATGCATGCCCAAAAGAAAAGAAGGAGAAACACTCCTACTTTTAAACATTATGAAAGACTTGGATATCAACAGGTTCTTGGATATGTGAAAATATCACAACGCCGACCTTTTCAAGAAGCTGGTTGGAGGAATGAAAGAGGGAGCAGGGCGCCAGAGGTGGCCGGCTCCTTGGAGACACTACTTCCACTTCCAGCGCCCTTCTGATGCAACACCTTCGGTGGAGACATTTATCTGCTCCTTTATTTCTGTTTACAAAAATGTACATAATGTGTTAAGAAATTAGCTGAGCGATGTGTATGGGAACGGACAAAAAAGGTAACGCCTAAAATGTAGTAAGGTGGCGCCAAAAGGTGCGGTGAAAATTTTGGGTTTATGTTAATATTATGTTAAAGCAAAAAGTCTGTTCGCAGGTTGGAACAAGTCCACCACTAGTTAGATTAATAGGAGTAGGCTGCATGTAAACAGGAATATTAGTGGAATATTAATTTTCATTAGCCATGTCAACAGCTTAGTGGGAATATTGTCTTTTTCAGATTAAGTGCAAAAAAACGGAATATTTTGTGCATGTAAACGTAGTCATTGATTTGGCGATTTGAAGGTCAAAAGACATCGAGATGTTCAGGTTAAAGTTGGACCAAACTTGACGTTTTTATAGACCTCATGTTACGTATCACTCGTTTCAACAGCATTTCCCTGCCTATATATCAAAGTGAGGCAGGTTGGAACTACACATTGAAATGTAGTTTTGGGGATTAAGTGCTAACATTCACTTTATAATCAAGCTTTCTAGCAGGACTGGGTTCCCACAATCATCTTCACAAGGAGATTAAATTACCTCCAGTTAATAGAAGTGGACAAGTTCTGTGAATATCTTTCACATTAAAAAGGAGGCAACTGTGTCTCGTAGTGGCTAAATGTTCGCCATGGTGCTACCAAACTGATGAGTAGCGCTACACTTCCCAGGATGCTTTGCTGCCAATTTGTGGCACCAACAAAGAACTATCTTCAAAAATCAATGTTGCTCTGGATGGAACATTTAGACTCAGATTTAGTATCAAGACACGTATAAATCTAGCATTAAATGCTGTTAGAATCCTGTTTTTTATGGGATATTTAGGTGCTTTGGCTCGGTTTTAGATTAAGAGCAGGTGTATCTGGTAAAAATCATCCTTTAACTGGCTTCTCTGACACAAGTTCAACTGTTTTATCTGGTTTAACCTCCATCCTAGCCTTGAGTAGAAAACCCTAAAATAAACCAAAGTGAACAACTCACCGCAGCACATTTGAAAAAGAAAAAGCACATTATAAAAACACTACAGTCCAATCAGCTCATACGGAGGATTAGGAAAAGAGATAGATAATATACTGTATATTACTGTTACTTATGTATTTATAGTCCGGGGGCTGCGTTCACAAAGCCTCCACGGACAGCGGTGCCGGTCCAGGGTCGCTGACATGAAGGAGCGGACGTGACCTTTGACCCTGGCTCAGGATGACAAGCTTTGTGAGTGCGTCTCCGGTGTAAGTGTGGAAGCGTTTATATAAGACCAATACCACAGCACACAGTCACTGGCTGAAATGTTAGGAATGACTACAAAAGACCAAAAATGTCATAATAATGGCGTAAGCTCGCTCGCTCTCTTTATTGTTCAAAGCTGTGATACGGAGGCTGAATGATGACTCAACAAAGCTGGTAACGCTTGTTTTACCCAACCAGCGTAAACGTGGGGGGGGGGGGCGTCTGTCATCACAGTTTCAGTTATTACACAATGGGAGAATTACTGTATGTCACAATGTTAAATGTGAGAGTTAAAGGACTACACTGACTTTATGGGAGTTTGATCTTTTAATGGTTTTAACAAGAGAACCAGCTTCACATTTCTCTTCCTGCTGCACGACGTCGACTTATCACAACGTCGGGTCAGAGGTAGCAAGTTTTAAACTAAATCTTTTAAAGATTTTAAGATATTACACTCCAGCATTTTGAATGCTACTTGTAACTGTTTTATCTTTATATATATTATTCTTAATAATATATGTTTTCTTGACAATGATCTCAATGAGACTGTTTAAATAAAGGAATAAATTAAGACATTAAAGATACAAACAATATTGTAAACACACTAATTATCAATCAAAATTGAAAATTGCCATTCCGCCTTAATTGATTTATATGATGTCTTTTATTTAACAGACTAACAAAAGACAACTAAATTATTAATGTTTTCTGATGCAGTTTAAGGTTTGTTCACATAACAAGTCCTCTGAATTATAATCAGCTGAGAAACAACCACATTTATGACTTTTCATCAGTGTAAACCTTTAATATTATACAAAATATGGAGATTTTCAACAAACCAAACTTGGTTTTGTTTTTTATTCTGGTGTCTAATTGTAAATTAATCTTTAATGATTAATCTAAATCATTACATCTGTCACAAATTAATACATAAAACTTCAGCTGTTTTTAAAAGGAAACTAAAGACCGATCTTTTTAATCTAGAGTAATGTTATAGCCTCAGTTTTTAAGTTTTAATGATTGTTTTTAACATTATGTTTATTTTATTTCATCTTATTGACATTTATTTTCAAAATTATATTGTTTTATTGTTTGGGTTCTTAGTTTTTCAGTCTTGTTGTATATTTTAGTTTTTACTTTGGGCTTCATGTTTGTATGAAAAGGTGCCATATAAATATATATAAATAAATAAAGTAACATCGCTCACTTCCTGTTTAAGCTACAACTTATCCAGCAGGTCTACTAACTCTACAAAGACTGTTTGTTATCCCTGATTTTATTTATATTTTAACAAAACTCTGCAGGACATTAAAACCAAGCTCGGTAGTTATGCTACGGCTACATGCTAAATATTCCACTGTTAGTTAACTGCATGCACAGCAGCCAGAGTTCATTACACAGAGATAATCATGGTGCTGATTCTCATGTTGGTTAATAATGTGATCAAACTCTCAGAATGACAGTGTAGTCTCTTTGGGAGGGTGCACATGTTTCGTAAACGGGCGCGGCCCTGCGAGGCGGAGTCATCCTCTATTTATTCCCTGATTTTCCCGACTTGTTTTCATAAATTCTCTCTAAACATTTGGCAGATAAGTTCAGATTGCACTATAACGAGTTGTTCTTGTGCTCAACCATGTGCTTTGTAAACACATTATCCCCCCGTACTCACTGGGGATCCACCGGACTAATATTACAGGCTCTCAACCTGCTATATTAAGAATAATTAGCACTCAAATATGTCACAGCTGAGTGTTAGTGGTTAGAAATGAGTGGACGGGGGGGGGGCGGGGGGGTGTTGAAATGGTGTGTGTTGATTGCGCCGTACACCCTGGGTGGTTAGACGCACAAACCTCTAGGGTTTCCGTTCAAGAATAGGCGTCGTCAGGGGCAACCGAGCAAGCTGAAATTACCAACCTGTTGCTGTAGAAGTGCTCAGTGTTCAGAGAGGCTGCAGCTCTGTGTGTGTGTGTGTGTGTGTGTGTGTGTGTGAGAGTGTGTGTGTGTGTGTGTGAGTGTGTGTGTGTGTGTGAGAGTGTTTGTGTGTGCGTGTGCATGTGATTGAATTCTACTGTTAAAATGTGAACATTCACCAAATCCCTTCGTTTCCACCTCAGTGTCTCCAGATTCCCCCCCCCCCGTGCCCTCGTCTCTCTCTATTTTAAAAAGGTTTAATCTGACCACTCGTTCTCGTCCAGCTCGGAGTCGTCGTCCGACTCGCTGTACTCCACGGCGATGCGGCGCGACAGGATGGTGGCAACGTCGTTTCCAACGGGCTCCCTCTTGGCCTCCTGCTCCCTCTGCTCCTGAACCTTCCTCAGCTGGATACCTGGAGGGGGGGAGGGAGGGAGGGGGGGAGGGGAGGAGGAAGGGAGGGAGGGAGGGAGGGGGGGAGGGGAGGAGGGAGGGAGGATGGAGGGAGGGAGGATGGAGGGAGGATGGAGGGGGGGAGGGAGGGAGGAGGGGGGGAGGGAGGGAGGATGGAGGGAGGATGGAGGGAGGGAGGGAGGGAGGGAGGGAGTGAGAATGGAGGGAGGGAGGGAGGGAGGGGGGGAGGGAGGATGGAGGGAGGATGGAGGGAGGGAGGGAGGATGGAGGGAGGGAGGGAGGGAGGGAGGGAGGGAGGGAGTGAACAGGGTGACTTGAAGTTCTGGTGTCCATGGCAACAGCTCAACAACGGCGGTCAGGTGTTATGTGTGATCAGAGCGGTGTTTCCGGTTTCCTTATGAACCTTCACCTGACTGATAAATCACCATAGATACCAACTATACAAAACAATGTATGTTCAATTAATAAATATTAGAGCTGTCAATCCATTAAAATATTTAATCACAATTAATCACACATTTATCTGTTCTAAATGTACCTTAAAGGAGATTAGTCAAGTATTTAATCCTCTTATCAACATGGGAGTGGACAAATATGCTGCTTTATGTAAATGTATGTATATATGTATTATTGTAAATCAGTTAACAACACAAAACAATGACAGATATTGTCCAGAAACCCTCACAGGTTCTGCATTTAGCATAAAACAATATGCTCAGATCATAACATGGCAAACTGCAGCCCAACAGGCAACAACAGCTGTCAGTGTGTCAGTGTGCTGACTTGACGATGACTTGCCCCAAACTGCATGTGATTATCATAAAGTGGGCATGTCTGTAAAGGGGAGACTCGTGGGTACCCATAGAACCCATTTACATTCACACATCTGGAGGTCAGAGGTCAAGGGACCCCTCTGAAAATGGACATGACAGTTTTTAGTTTGGAGCATTATTTATCCTCCGTATCAACGAGCTAATCTGACAGTTTGTTCCGATGGATTCATCAGCTTCTCTATCTTCACTCTAGCTTTAAAACTAAACATCACAAGTTGTGTTGATGCGTTAAAGAAATTAGTGGTGTTAAAACGTTAATATCACGTTAACTCTGACAGCCCTAATTACTTCATTAATTATTTTATTACTGCATTAATTTGACTAAAAGGTCCCATATTATGGTGATTTTCAGGTTTCTACTAGAACCTTTATTTTCCTCATCCTGTCTGAATATACCCGTATTTACCCTCCGTCTCAAACACTCAGCTTTGGCGCATTTCAATTGAATTGCAACGGAATTACGTTGCTAGGCAACAGCTTGGGTCCATGCTTACTTCCTGTCAGCTGATGTCATTCAGATACGCTGCTACCAGAAATGACCTGGGACACATTTAGACTGTTTACAATGGTCTACATATTGTACATTTGTGACATCGCAAAATTACAGTAATCCTGACAGCTTGTTTTAAACACACAGTTTGTGAATATGTGTGTGTTTCTCTAAGGACTGAGCGTTTCAATACTTTCACAGTAATTATATACAGTAGCACTTAAACCTGATTTATAATAATAAAAAAGACATGAAAATCTCACTTTTTACAACATGAGACCTTTAAAGGGAAGTTCAACTCACCTTAAGTCAGTAAAAACTAATTTATTCAAAACTTTTGGGTGTTAAAGGTGTTATTTTATTACTGAATATAAACCTTTATCATATAAGAATGTGGACCTATAGAGAATATATCTAAATGTCCTGTAAGAGTCAGGGGTCTGTCCGTTAGAGTCAGAGGTCTGTCTGTTAGAGTCAGAGGTCTGTCCGTTAGAGTCAGAGGTCTGTCTGTTAGAGTCAGAGGTCTGTCCGTTAGAGTCAGGGGTCTGTCCTTTAGAGTCAGAGGTCTGTCCGTTAGAGTCAGGAGTCTGTCCGTTAGAGTCAGGGGTCTGTCCGTTAGAGTCAGGAGTCTGTCCGTTAGAGTCAGGGGTCTGTCCTTTAGAGTCAGGGGTCTGTCTGATAGAGTCAGGGGTCTGTCCTTTAGAGTCAGGGGTCTGTCCGTTAGAGTCAGGGGTCTGTCCTTTAGAGTCAGGGGTCTGTCCGTTAGAGTCAGGGGTCTGTCCTTTAGAGTCAGGGGTCTGTCCTGATAGAGTCAGGGGTCTGTCAGTTAGAGTCAGGGGTCTGTCCTGATAGAGTCAGGGGTCTGTCCTTTAGAGTCAGGGGTCTGTCCGTTAGAGTCAGAGGTCTGTCCTGATTGAGTCAGGGGTCTGTCCTGATAGAGTCAGGGGTCTGTCCTTTAGAGTCAGGGGTCTGTCCGTTAGAGTCAGGGATCTGTCCTTTAGAGTCAGGGGTCTGTCCTGATAGAGTCAGGGGTCTGTCAGTTAGAGTCAGGGGTCTGTCCTTTAGAGTCAGAGGTCTGTCCTGATAGAGTCAGTGGTTTGTCCTTTAGAGTCAGGGGTCTGTCCGTTAGAGTCAGGGATCTGTCCTTTAGAGTCAGGGGTCTGTCCTGATAGAGTCAGGGGTCTGTCTGTTAGAGTCAGGGGTCTGTCCTGATAGAGTCAGGGGTCTGTCCTTTAGAGTCAGGGGTCTGTCCGTTAGAGTCAGGGATCTGTCCTTTAGAGTCAGGGGTCTGTCCTGATAGAGTCAGGGGTCTGTCTGTTAGAGTCAGGGGTCTGTCCGTTAGAGTCAGAGGTCTGTCCTGATTGAGTCAGGGGTCTGTCCTGATAGAGTCAGGGGTCTGTCCTTTAGAGTCAGGGGTCTGTCCGTTAGAGTCAGGGATCTGTCCTTTAGAGTCAGGGGTCTGTCCTGATAGAGTCAGGGGTCTGTCAGTTAGAGTCAGGGGTCTGTCCTTTAGAGTCAGAGGTCTGTCCTGATAGAGTCAGGGGTCTGTCAGTTAGAGTCAGGGGTCTGTCCTTTAGAGTCAGGGGTCTGTCCTGATAGAGTCAGGGGTCTGTCAGTTAGAGTCAGGGGTCTGTCCTTTAGAGTCAGAGGTCTGTCCGTTAGAGTCAGGGGTCTGTCCTTTAGAGTCAGGGGACTGTCCTTTAGAGTCAGAGGTCTGTCCGTTAGAGTCAGAGGTCTGTCCTTTAGAGTCAGGGGTCTGTCCGTTACAGTCAGGGGTCTGTCCGTTAGAGTCAGAGGTCTGTCCTTTAGAATCAGAGGTCTGTCCTTTAGAGTCAGAGGTCTGTCCGTTAGAATCAGAGGTCTGTCCGTTAGATTCAGGGGTCTGTCCTTTAGAGTCAGGGGTCTGTCCTGATAGAGTCAGGGGTCTGTCAGTTAGAGTCAGGGGTCTGTCCGTTACAGTCAGAGGTCTGTCCGTTAGAGTCAGAGGTCTGTCCGTTAGAGTCAGAGGTCTGTCCTTTAGAATCAGAGGTCTGTCCGTTAGAGTCAGAGGTCTGTCCGTTAGAGTCAGAGGTCTGTCCTTTAGAATCAGAGGTCTGTCCGTTAGAGTCAGAGGTCTGTCCGTTAGAGTCAGGGGTCTGTCCGTTAGAGTCAGAGGTCTGTCCGTTAGAGTCAGGGGTCTGTCCTTTAGAGTCAGAGGTCTGTCCGTTAGAGTCAGCGGTCTGTCCATTAGAGTCAGAGGTCTATCCATTAGAGTCAGGGGTCCTGTCCTGTTAGAGTCAGGGGTCCTTGTCCTTTAGAGTCAGTAGTCTGTCCTGTTAGAGTCAGGGTCTGTCCTTTAGAGTCAGGGGTCCTGTCCCTTTAGAGTCAGGGGGTCTGTCCTTTACAGAGGGGTCAGGGGTCTGTCCTTTGAAGTCAAGGGGTCTGTCTGTTAGAGTCAGGGAGTCTGTCCTGATAGAGTCTGAGGTTTGTTCCTTTAGAGGTCAGGGGTCTGTCCGTTAGAGTCAGGGGTCTGCCTTTAGAGTCAGGGGGTCTGTCTTAGAGTCAGGGGTCTGTCCGTTCGAGTCAGAGGATCTGTCCGTTAGAGGCAGAGGTCTGTCCGTTAGAGTCAAGGTCTGTCCTTTAGTCAAGTCGTCCGTTAGAGTCAGGGGTCTGTCCGTTAGAGTCAGAGGTCTGTCCGTTAGATTCAGGGGTCTGTCCTTTAGAGTCAGAGGTCTGTCCGTTAGAGTCAGGGGGTCTGTCCGTTAGAGTCAGGGTCTGTCCTTTAGAGGTCAGGGGTCTGTCCTTTAGAGTCAGAGGTCTGTCCGTTAGAGTCAGGGGTCTGTCCGTTAGAGTCAGTGGTCTGTCCTTTAGAGTCAGAGGTCTGTCCGTTAGAGTCAGGGGTCTGTCCTTTAGAGTCAGAGGTCTGTCCGTTAGAGGTCAGGGGGGTCCGTAGTGTCAAGGGTCTTGTCCGTTAGAGTCAGAGGGTCTGTCCGTTAGAGTCAGGGGGTCTGTCCGATAGAGTCAGGGTCTGTCTGTTAGAGTCAGGGGTCTGTCCGTTAGAGTCAGAGGTCTGTCCGTTAGAGTCAGGGTCTGTCCTTTAGAGTCAGAGGTCTGTCCGTTAGAGTCAGGGGTCTGTCCGTTAGAGTCAGGGGTCTGTCCTTTAGAATCAGAGGTCTGTCCGTTAGAGTCAGGGGTCTGTCCTTTAAGTCAGGGGTCTGTCCTTTAGAGTCAGAGGTTCTGTCCGCTAGAGTCAGAGGTCTGTCCTTTAGAGTCAGAGGTCTGTCCGTTAGAGTCAGGGGTCTGTCCTTTAGAGTCAGAGGTCTGTCCGTTAGAGTCAGGGGTCTGTGCGTTAGAGTCATGGGTCTGTCCGTTAGAGTCAAGGGTCTGTCCGTTAGAGTCAGGGGTCTGTCCTGATTGAGTCAGGGGTCTGTCTTTTAGAGTCAGGAGTCTGTCCTGATAGAGTCAGAGGTTTGTCCTTTAGAGTCAGGGGTCTGTCCTTTAGAGTCAGGGGTCTGTCCTTTAGAGTCAGGGGTCTGTCCTTTAGAGTCAGGGGTCTGTCCTTTAGAGTCAGGGGTCTGTCCTTTAGAGTCAGGGGTCTGTCCTGATAGAGTCAGGGGTCTGTCCTTTAGAGTCAGGGGTCTGTCCGTTAGAGTCAGGGAACTGTCCTTTAGAGTCAGGGGTCTGTCCTGATAGAGTCAGGGGTCTGTCAGTTAGAGTCAGGGGTCTGTCCTTTAGAGTCAGAGGTCTGTCCTGATAGAGTCAGGGGTCTGTCAGTTAGAGTCAGGGGTCTGTCCTTTAGAGTCAGGGGTCTGTCCTGATAGAGTCAGGGGTCTGTCAGTTAGAGTCAGGGGTCTGTCCTTTAGAGTCAGAGGTCTGTCCGTTAGAGTCAGGGGTCTGTCCTTTAGAGTCAGGGGACTGTCCTTTAGAGTCAGAGGTCTGTCCGTTAGAGTCAGAGGTCTGTCCTTTAGAGTCAGGGGTCTGTCCGTTACAGTCAGGGGTCTGTCCGTTAGAGTCAGAGGTCTGTCCTTTAGAATCAGAGGTCTGTCCTTTAGAGTCAGAGGTCTGTCCGTTAGAGTCAGTGGTCTGTCCGTTAGAGTCAGGGGTCTGTCCTTTAGAGTCAGGGGTCTGTCCGTTAGAGTCAGGGGTCTGTCAGTTAGAGTCAGGGGTCTGTCCGTTAGAGTCAGAGGTCTGTCCCGTAGAGTCAGAGGTCTGTCCTTAGAGCAGAGGGTCTGTCCTTTAGAATCAGAGGTCTGTCCGTTAGAGTCAGAGGTCTGTCCGTTAGAGTCAGAGGTCTGTCCTTTAGAATCAGAGGTCTGTCCGTTAGAGTCAGAGGTCTGTCCGTTAGAGTCAGGGGTCTGTCCGTTAGAGTCAGAGGTCTGTCCGTTAGAGTCAGGGGTCTGTCCTTTAGAGTCAGAGGTCTGTCCGTTAGAGTCAGCGGTCTGTCCATTAGAGTCAGAGGTCTATCCATTAGAGTCAGGGGTCTGTCTGTTGGAGTCAGGGGTCTGTCCGTTAGAGTCAGAGGTCTGTCTGTTAGAGTCAGGGGTCTATCCATTAGAGTCAGAGGTCTGTCCGTTAGAGTCAGGGGTCTGTCTGTTAGAGTCAGGGGTCTGTCCGTTAGAGTCAGAGGTCTGTCCGTTAGAGTCAGGGGTCTGTCCGTTAGAGTCAGGGGTCTGTCCTGATTGAGTCAGGGGTCTGTCTTTTAGAGTCAGGAGTCTGTCCTGATAGAGTCAGGGGTCTGTCCTTTAGAGTCAGGGGTCTGTCCTTTAGAGTCAGGGGTCTGTCCTTTAGAGTCAGGGGTCTGTCCTTTAGAGTCAGGGGTCTGTCTGTTAGAGTCAGGGGTCTGTCCGTTAGAGTCAGGGATCTGTCCTTTAGAGTCAGAGGTCTGTCCGTTAGAGTCAGGGGTCTGTCCTTTAGAGTCAGAGGTCTGTCCGTTAGAGTCAGGGGTCTGTCCGTTAGAGTCAGAGGTCTGTCCGTTAGAGTCAGGGGTCTGTCCGTTAGAGTCAGGGGTCTGTCCGTTAGAGTCAGGGGTCTGTCCGTTAGAGTCAGAGGTCTGTCCGTTAGAGTCAGGGGTCTGTCCTTTAGAGTCAGAGGTCTGTCCGTTAGAGTCAGGGGTCTGTCCGTTAGAGTCAGGGGTCTGTCCTTTAGAGTCAGGGGTCTGTCCTTTAGAGTCAGAGGTCTGTCCGTTAGAGTCAGGGGTCTGTCCTTTAAAGTCAGGGGTCTGTCCTTTAGAGTCAGAGGTCTGTCCGCTAGAGTCAGAGGTCTGTCCTTTAGAGTCAGAGGTCTGTCCGTTAGAGTCAGGGGTCTGTCCTTTAGAGTCAGAGGTCTGTCCGTTAGAGTCAGGGGTCTGTCCGTTAGAGTCATGGGTCTGTCCGTTAGAGTCAAGGGTCTGTCCGTTAGAGTCAGGGGTCTGTCCTGATTGAGTCAGGGGTCTGTCTTTTAGAGTCAGGAGTCTGTCCTGATAGAGTCAGAGGTTTGTCCTTTAGAGTCAGGGGTCTGTCCTTTAGAGTCAGGGGTCTGTCCTTTAGAGTCAGGGGTCTGTCCTTTAGAGTCAGGGGTCTGTCTGTTAGAGTCAGGGGTCTGTCCGTTAGAGTCAGGGATCTGTCCTTTAGAGTCAGAGGTCTGTCCGTTAGAGTCAGGGGTCTGTCCTTTAGAGTCAGAGGTCTGTCCGTTAGAGTCAGGGGTCTGTCCGTTAGAGTCAGAGGTCTGTCCGTTAGAGTCAGGGGTCTGTCCTTTAGAGTCAGGGGTCTGTCCTTTAGAGTCAGGGGTCTGTCCTTTAGAGTCAGGGGTCTGTCCTTTAGAGTCAGAGGTCTGTCCGTTAGAGTCAGAGGTCTGTCCTTTAGAGTCAGGGGTCTGTCCTTTAGAGTCAGAGGTCTGTCCGTTAGAGTCAGGGGTCTGTCCTTTAGAGTCAGGGGTCTGTCCTTTAGAGTCAGCGGTCTGTCTGTTAGAGTCAGGGGTCTGTCCTTTAGAGTCAGGGGTCTGTCCTTTAGAGTCAGAGGTCTGTCCTTTAGAGTCAGGGGTCTGTCCGTTAGAGTTAGAGGTCTGTCCTTTAGAGTCAGAGGTCTGTCCTTTAGAGTCAGGGGTCTGTCCTTTAGAGTCAGGGGTCTGTCCGTTAGAGTCAGAGGTCTGTCCTGATAGAGTCAGGAGTCTGTCCTTTAGAGTCAGAGGTCTGTCCTTTAGAGTCAGAGGTCTGTCCTGAAAATAAGAGTTGTTGTGTTTCCGTTCCGTTAATCGAGCCGGCCTCCATGTTTCTACAGTAGCCCAGAACGGACAAACCAAACTCTGACTCTAGAGAGGGACATCCACTTTTTTGCGTCGGCCATCGTAGTTTCCCCGACACGCTTGGCACACGGGAGAAGTTTCAGTCGGTTGCAATCTGCATCCCCAGCACTAGATGCTGCCAGATTTTACACACTGGACCTTTAAGTAATGGTTAGGATCCAAATAATGTACTAATAATGCTGAGGAGGGTCTTGCAATTTAAAAAAAAAAAAAATTCCTATGGAATGAAAAAACAATGCTATCTAATCTAGATTAGTAGGTTGATCATTTTACCTTTAGTTATTCTACTTTGAGCTGAAAAGATTAGTTCAGTGGTTTTCTGATGTATCTAATACCTGGCACCTCTAACATATCAGGCTGTTCTCATACACTGTTCGTAGCTATACCTACGAAAAGTAATGCACTGTAATTCTTATATATCCCATAAAATCAATTTATATGTAATCCACGTAATCGTGAACCTGGAAGTGTAAACAGCTATAAACACCGTGTAGGAAGGAGGTCGGGGTCTGGGTGTAAAAACACCGGACTTTCGCCCGAGAGACGCATGTTCGTGTCCCGTGTGAAACCAGAAGTCAACGTTGATTTATTTTATAACTTCTGTACTTAAGTTACGCCAATTCTGGTGTTATTTTAACCCAAACCACATCTTGTCCTAAACCTAACTAAGTTGTTTCCTGCGATGACGCAAGTTTATTTTGAAAAGACTGTATGCATGTAACGAGCGGAAATTGATACGTTCGTCACGTGCTGCCGGACATTTGTAGGAAAACGCACCAAAAATGTGGAATAACTTTTCGTAAGATATCACACAAACCGTTGTATCAGGATACGTTCAACATATTTGTGTTCTATTTTTATTTAAAGCTGGACTTTGTAACTTTTGCACAGCGACCACATCTAATAATTACAGCTAAATGTTAAAACAAAGTGTAGTACAAGTAATGTCAGCTACACAGCAGTAGCACTTAACGTTAGCCAACATACGCTACTGGTCATACCAGACCAAGTAAAGCTGTCGCAGCAAAACACCGAAGTGGACCGAATTGAGCAACAGTGTGTTTCATTGCTTATGAATTCAGCTTTTTAAGTTTGTCTTTCAAAAGTTATATAATCTGGCTTTAAGGCAGTTTTACATTGGTTTGCTGACAGATGCTCTCGGGCTCATAAAGATGTCTGCAGGATGTGATGATGTGCTTCAGATTGGGGAGAGTAAGAGTAGATCCATCTGGTGACTTCCTAATTAAAACCAGCCAGGTGAATCTAACTGAAAGTGTTTATTACACGGCTCGATTCTGATTGGTCAATCACGGCGTTCTGCGGTCTGTTATTTCTGTATAGCAGACCGTTGCTATGTAGAACAGACCGTTGCTATGTATAACAGACCGTTGCTATGTATAACAGACCGTTGCTATGTATAACAGACCGTTGCTATGGGCGCAGCTCTGATGTCGGACTCTGGCGGACCGTTTTTGCGTCAAAATATTGATTTCTTCAGTAAGTAGCCGTGTAATAAGCGGGATAATGTACAGCTAGCCGGTCATTGTTGTGAAAGAATCCCCTTCAGGGCGATGCTGCATCGCCCTGAAGGGGATTCTTTCACAACAATGACCCTCTAGCTGTACTTTATCCCTTACATAATGATCTAAGTATTTAATACAAATACTATTAAATATAAACCTAATAAACATACTTGATTACACACTTACCTCTACGTATGGCGGCCAGCAGGTCGGAGCGTGCATCGCTCATGGGGATCATCCCCAGCATGGTGGACTTCCTGCTGGAGGGCGCCCCGTCCGCGGCGGCGTGCGGTGGCGGTGACAGGTGGTGACCTGCGGGGGCTCCGGGCGGCGGGGGAGGGGGGGCGGCCGGGGGGGCACCCGAAGGAGGGTGGGAGGGGGAGGGCACGTAGTTGGCCGGGGGAGGAGGAGGGGAAGGGGAGTAGGGACGGGAGAGGGTGGAGGAGGTGGGGGGCACAGCGGAGACGGAGGGGGGGGCAGAGGTGGAGTCGAAGGCTGTCTGGGCCGAGGGGATGGTTGGGGGGGGGGGAGGGGGGGCGGGAGGGATATAATACTCTGGGATGGTGGAAGGCTGGCCGCTGGAGGGGGAGAACAAAGTGGATATGATTATTATTATTATTATTAATATCATTAATTCAGTGGACATCAGAGCACTAGCAGCGACGAAGGCCGAGCTTTGTCTCCTCCAAACAGCTTTACTGGAACACATCACATTTATTATCCAGCACTATATCACTTTCTGTACTACATTCACTTTTTCTTTAAATAGTCCTGTATCTCAGTTGTTTACCCTGCACTATATTCATCTTTATCAGTTCTTCTGCACATTGCATATTTTGTTTTATACTCTGTATTACTTACATGTGTCTTGTTACTACCTGTGTCGTTTTACTAATATGTGTACTACTCACCTGTGACGTTTTTACTAACATGTTTGCACTATGGAACTGTGATGCTGGAAACTTGAATTTCCCTCAGGATCAATAAAGTTACTATCTATCTATCTATCTATCTATCTATCTATCTATCTATCTATCTATCTATCTATCTATCTATCTATCTCAAAGACTACAGCAGACTGACGCTCACTGACGGCCTCAAACTGTCAGACGGCCGACCGTTGGCTCGGTGTGTCAGGACCTTAAATATCCAGTTATGGCTTCAGACACTCAGAGCCAGTCGAGTCATTTCATGTATAATCTGTTCACTGTTTGATGCGTCTGTTCTTGCAGAACTTCGAGCCAAATGTGTAACGAAATGAAATTTGTAACGAAAGGTGAGACGATTCCATTTTAACATCCAGCTCGGCTTTTATAGTTTAAACATCGTGTTTCACTTATTCACGTAGTTATCGGACCAGGAGAGATATGATCTGTACTGTTGCTGCACTCCATCACACCAGCATCAATCTACACCTTCATAGACTAAGATTAAACGTGATTAGCCACAGAAATCGAGCTGCAACGATTAGCCGACTCATCGATTAGTCAACACACAGAAAAATAATCACCAACTATTTTGTTAATCTATTAATCGTGAAAGTAATTTTTCTTTCAAAAATGACAGAGAATGTTGTTTTCAGCCTCTCAAATATGAAGATTTCCTGCTTTTCTCTGATTTATATCATATTAAAGTGAATATATTTGGCTTTTGGACTGACAAAACAAGATATTTAAAGACACATCACCTTGGACTTTAAGAAACTGGGACGGACATTTTATAGACCAAACAATTAATCTAGAAAATAATCGGTAGATTAATGGATAATGAAAATGATCGGTAGATTAATGGATAATGAAAATAATCGGTTGATTAATGGATAATGAAAATGATCGCTAGATTAATGGATAATGAAAATGATCGGTAGATTAATGGATAATGAAAATAATCGGTAGATTAATGGATAATGAAAATAATCGGTAGATTAATGGATAATGAAAATGATCGGTAGATTAATGGATAATGAAAATAATCGGTAGATTAATGGATAATGAAAATAATCGGTAGATTAATGGATAATGAAAAAAATCGGTAGATTAATGGATAATGAAAATAACCGGTTGATTAATGGATAATGAAAATAATCGGTTGATTAATGGATAATGAAAATAATCGGTTGATTAATTGATAATGAAAATAATCGGTAGATTAATGGATAAGGAAAATAATCGGTAGTTTATTGGATAATGAAAATAATCGGTAGATTAATGGATAATGAAAATAATCGGTAGATTAATGGATAATGAAAATAATCGGTAGATTAATGGATAATGAAAATGATCGGTAGATTAATGGATAATGAAAATAATCGGCAGATTAATGGATAATGAAAATAATCGGCAGATTAATGGATAATGAAAATAATCGGTAGATTAATGGATAATGAAAATGATCGGTAGATTAATGGATAATGAAAATAATCGGTAGATTAATGGATAATGAAAATAATCGGTAGATTAATGGATAATGAAAATAATCGGTAGATTAATGGATAATGAAAATAATCGGTAGATTATTAGATAATGAAAATGATCGGTAGATTATTGGATAATGGAAATAATCGGTTGATTAATGGATAATGAAAATAATCGGTAGATTAATGGATAATGAAATGATTGTTAGTTGCAGCCCTACACAGAAATAATAATTTATTTCTAATGATAATAATAATAATATTAATAATAACATTTAAGAAAACTGAAACTAGAATCAACACGAACAATGTGTATGTGTAGCAGACAGTAAGACTTATAAATAACTAGAAAGACAAACACATTCACATGACCATGAAATAAAACCTACCCGTGCCCGGCCCGGTATTCCTTCACCGACTGCTGCCTCGGCCCGTTAACCGTGGGATCTCCACCGGGCTGGACTCCGTGTCCTGATGGGGCCCGGCCCAGGGAGGCCGCATGTCGCCCTGCCGGCGGGGGGGCTCCGGCTCCCGGGGGCTGGTTGGGCGGCCTGAGGACCCGATCCAGTGACTGAGTCTGGGCCGCGGCGCTGAGGTGATCCCTGGAGTGGTCGGGGGGGTGGACGGCGCCGGGGGCCTGGGTGGGGGGGTGGCTGGGGCTGGCTGGGTAAGAGTCGGACGCCATTGACCTGTCGGAGGGAACGTGAGCGGGGGGTCGGTTAAAAGGTTTTTATTACACGGCTGTGTTGAATACTCGATTCTGATTGGTCAATCACGGCGTTCTGCGGTCTGTTATTTCTGTATAGCAGACCGTTGCTATGTATTACAGACCGTTGCTATGGGCGCAGCTCTGATGTCGGACTCTGGCGGACCGTTTTTGCGTCAAAATATTGATTTCTTCAGTAAGTAGCCGTGTAATAAGCGGGATAAAGTACAGCGAGCAGGTCATTGTAGTGAAAGAATCCCCTTCAGGGCGATGCAGCATCGCCCTGAAGGGGATTCTTTCACTACAATGACCTGCTAGCTGTACATTATCCCTTACTTAACACATTATAATAAAGGTTGCTCTCCTTGGTTACTACAGTAACAGTCTTTATGTTTACACTATTTCGTTACATTCTTCATTGATTGTTTTTGTCATTTAACTCCTCATTTAGTCAACTGTATCCAAATAACACATGAATACATCTGATAGTAATCAATTAAAGAAAGAAACTGAAAGTAAACACAGAATTCTTATAAATTTGGGCATAATGGTAAAATGTAGAAAGAAATGTAAAGTTGTGCATCCTGAGTATTTACCCATTAATTTATCAGGAAGAAGAGAGCGTGTCTGTATGAATCACAATATTACGGATTTATCAGCATGTGTGTCGATGGAAAAACTGACATACCGTATACTAATAAAGGAAAGCTGGCAGGTTTTGAAAATATCTGGGAAGCTTCATGGAGGTTTTGAAACTAAATATTGGTATATATATATATAATACATACATATATAATATCTGAGCATATTGTTTTATGCTAAATGCAGAACCTGTGAAGGTTTCTGGCCATATCTGTCATTGTTTTGTGTTGTTAACTGATTTACAATAATAAATATATACATACATTTACATAAAGCAGCATATTTCCCCACTCCCATGTTGATAAGAGGATTAAATACTTCCTTTAGTACATTTCATTTTTGCACTGCTTTTGATGCAATCTAACTTCATGTTTTTCTGATGCAGTGATCGGATTCCCCCCCAAAGTCTGATCTAATCTTTTCTTACTAAAATTGAGATGTGAAACTGTGAAAAAAAAACACATGAACTATGAATGCATGTGTTGTTTTTACCTTCTCCAGGAGAGGGCAGCATAGAGCTGTAAACAATACAGCAGGTTGGTACTGCTTCAATCACAGGTACTGTATGTACTGTGTGGTTCTGTAACAATACCTTCACATTATGCTCTGTTTATAGTATACAGATACTTTTTATTGTATATATTATACTATACAGATACTTTTTATAGTATACATATACTATTTATACTATACAGATAGTATTTATGGTTTATATTATAGTATACAGATACTATTTATAGTATACAGATACTATTTATAGTATACAGATACTATTTATAGTATATATTATAGTATACAGATAGTATTTATAGTATATATTATAGTATACAGATAGTATTTATAGTATATATTATAGTATACAGATACTATTTATAGTATATATTATAGTATACAGATAGTATTTATAGTGTATATTATAGTATACAGATAGTATTTATAGTGTATATTATAGTATACAGATAGTATTTATAGCTTTTAAAGGCTGAGGAAACAGTGAAAGTCAGTTACATTTTTAGATCATCCTAATGTAGGAATCCTCACTCTCAAACATCGACCTTATTTAATCTGACCTATGAGTGACTGTCCCCCTGTGTGTGTGTGTGTGTCTGTGTGTGTGTGCGTGTGCGTGTGCGCGTGCGCGTGCGCGTGCGCGTGTGCGCGCGTGCGTGCGTGCGTGCGTGCGTGCGTGTGTGTGTGCACGTATTCCCAGTCAACCAGCTCGTGTGTGTGTGGATGTGTTTGTTTACCTGCTATCTGGGGACAGCGAGCCCTCTGAGGACATGCCGTGGTACGGGGACGGGGTGAGTCTGGCGTCTGGTCTGAACTCTTTGTCGTAAGCCAGCACGTTCCACTCCTGACGCCGGTTACGAGCCTTACGCACCTTCACAGGTAAAAACAGCAGAAAAGCACCTAATGAATGACGTATAGACGTAGATGTGGTAAAAGCGTTGCTATAGTGCGACATGCTGCTGTATCACTTTAACATCCCCCCCCCCCCGCTGTGGTCCGGAGAATTAGCACAGCTTTACCTCTCCAACACCCCATTAGGGACAATGTTAATGGGCACTTAAGAGTGTCTCGCTTACTTTACTTTATTACTGTGCTTTAATATCTGTTTATTGAAGATGGTGTTGGAGTGATGAAGTGTTCTCCAAACTGACAACATCTCTCTGCTCTGCAGTTTGACTCATAAAAAGCTGAGTTCACTGTTGGCTCTCTTAATACCTGCATCATGTTTGCGCTTCACTCAATTCTGCAACGCATACTAGTACAATGATGCTGCATGTATAAACACAACTTATACAGTAATGTGTAGCACCAGTGTGTATAGCAGTAGTCAATGAAACGATTATTTTCATTATAGATTAATTGTTTGGTCTATAAAATGTCAGTAAATAGTGACAAATGTCCATCCCAGTTTATCAAAGTCCAAGGTGATGAAAAATTACTATTACGATTCATCAACGATTATTTTTCTGTTGAGTGACTAATCATTGCAGCTCCAGAAGTCAGATTAGATATAGCACATGCCCACATTAAAGTTATTGAGCCTAAAATTGTAGAAATGCAATTTTAAGCCTTAAGATAGATAATAGAGACCATTCAAAAAATCTGTCATTTAAAAACTCTTTCTTGAGTAATAAAACAGTTAAATAAGAAGAGGCAACTTAAGAAACTTAAAGTTGTGGTCAGGATGCCATGCATGTTTGTAATAAATCAAAATAAGATTACATTGCTTTAAAATATATAAACATTTCTATAGTAGGTGGTGCTCAGAGCTTGGTGATGTACTGACTTCTTGTGTGGCTAGATGGCGAGCTAATGTGGCGGGAACATTAACCGGTAAAATGTTTGCGCTAGCCAGAAAATAGCTCGTTAGCCAAGCTTGCTACCTGCCAGTTAGCATGCTAGCTAGCTCGGTTGTTAACCAGACAATAAGTTAAAGAGGACCTATTATGCTTTTGTGCTTTATCGCCTTTCCTTTAGTTTATTATATAGTATTTTTTGTCCATGTAAAATATCTGCAAAGTTTCAAAGCCCAAATGCCAAAGGGAGTTCCTCTCCCCCACAGAAACACTGCTCCTCAACTGCCTGAAACGCTTTGATGGAAGTCCCGCCTTTTCTTCCGTAACGTTGTGATGTCACCAAGTAAAACATTTGCATAATAACTGCCTAGCGGCTAGTTTGGCACGCCCTCAAAAAAACTAATCAGAGCGGAGTCCGAAGAGTTTGGTTCAGTTGGCCAATCACAACAGAGTGGGCCAGCTGACCAATCAGAGCAGACTGCACCTATATACCTAAAAATTAGCTTAATAGGTCCTCTTTAACACAAGTAATTCAAAAGACAGACTTGTCCTGTACTTTCTACTCTTGTCTCTTAATTGTCAATAACCCATGTGTGGATCGCTTTAATACAGAGTTTATACGGGAACAGCAGGATTACAATATACACTGTTTACTGGAAGCGGGTGCAAGAAAGCAAATATGATATTTCCTCTGTTTGGCCTCTCTGGCTCTCCGTCCCCTCTTTCCTATTGGTCAACAACACGACTATCGGAGCGATCAGATCTCTGTTCTGTTCACTACACAACCTGCTGTCCTGTAATCGGGAGTCTTGAAGTCCTCGTGGTTTTCACTCTACATGACTGACCGGAGACAGGAGGTCACACTACCAGATCTTTCACCAGGAGGAATATCCGATGAGGTCAACAAACTACGTTTTGTCACGAAAACACACAAAAGAAATACGATAAATGACGTGATATCATACGTGAGTTCATCATCAGTTTATACTCTCTTCTTTACTATTTATTCCTCTCGGTGCAACAACAACTTTGCCTCTGTGTTAAAAATGCAGCACATCCAGTGAGTTCCTGTTGTTCCAGACGACTCCTCCCCCAGGTTTACCCTCAACACGTCTCTACCGCTCTCATTGGCTGAGCTCGTGGCCGGAGTCCCCGACAGGTCCAGATATTTAGCATGTTAGATATCTGGAATGTGGCTGCGAGGCGTTGGCGAGCCTCTTGGCTCGTATCTTTGAGCAGTTCAAGCCTAACCCACCGGCCGACGCCAGTTTGACTCTGATCTGGGGCTTTTGTCGAGGAGCTCCAAAAACTGTCGGGAGCAGAAAATCAGGGCAAAAGACGTGTAGTGTGAACAAGAAACTGGAAATTGGATTCAATGAGAAAGACCTGGATCCACTGATCACAGTGATTATTTAATGCTAGTTTTAGAAGGAAGTCCAAAAGTGGCGTGTAAGATGGCGTGGCAGAAAGACGTGATAGGCATTCATCTCATCTCATCTCATCTCATCTTCAGCCTCTTATCCGGGTCGGGTCGGGGGGGCAACAGCTCCAGCAGGGAGCCCCATACTTCCCTTTCCCGGGCCACATTAACCAGCTCTGACTGGGGGATCCCGAGGCGTTCCCAGTGTGGAGATATAATCTCTCCACCTAGTCCTGGGTCTTCCCCGTGGCCTCCTCCCAGCTGGTCGTGCCTGGAACTCCTCCCTAGGGAGGCGCCCGGGGGGGGGGGGGGCATCCTTACTAGATGTCCGAACCACCTCAACTGGCTCCTTTCAACGCAAAGGAGCAGCGGCTCTACTCCGAGTCCCTCACTGATGACTGAGCTTCTCACCCTATCTCTAAGGGAGACGCCAGCCACCCTCCTGAGGAAACCCATTTCAGCCGCTTTGCCACTGTGGAGTTGTTTGACTACCTCAGTGACTTCCACCAGGGAAATTGATGAAGATCCCCCATCAGCTTCCAGCTCTGCCTCTACAAAAGAGGGCGTATTAGTCGGATTCAGGAGTTCCTCAAAGTGCTCTTTCCAACGCCCGATTACCTCCTCAGTTGAGGTCAACAGTGTCCCATCCTTACTGTACACAGCTTGGATGGTTCCAGCAATGGAAGCTTTGAACATCGTCCACTCGGGTTCAATGCCCCCAACCTCCAATGATAGGCATTGGTATATATTTATTTATAAAGCCCTTAATAGCAACTTGCCGTCATACATCACGTCCTTATTAAACTGGTCCTTTAGTCTTTATTCGACTGGTTCTAGTGATCGGCTGAAGCTTGAAGTCCAGCGTACAGACACTAGATCTGGAGAAACATTGTTCTATAGTTGTCTGGCTGATTGCTTCTTGTAATGTGTTAATGATATTCTGTGTGTATTTATTGTGTTTTATTGTACTCTGGACATCAGTGTACATGAGGGCATGTCCTCTATGATTCCTCCAGATTTAAATAAAGGTTGTGAATGTGTGTGAGTGAATCCTCACTGACCTTCTTCACCTCTCTGCCCGGATCCTCCACCTGCTTCTGCTGCTCCTGACAGACAGACAGGCAGACAGACGGGTAGATAGAAGAGTGGAGAGAAAGTTAGTCATTGATTATTGATTTCTCTGGGTTAGAGGAAGAGAACAGGACCCCATCACCAGCTCCTTCACACACACACACACACACACTAGTCTACTCATCACCCAGTCACTGTTAAACACACACTAGCAGACGATGGACAACAGGACCAAAACTGGTGGTTAACACAAGACAGGAAGCAAACCAAACCAATCACAGAGGGTTAGAGAGACGGTGAGGTGGCAACACACGGACACACACAGGGAGGGAAGGGGGGGGGTTTCTGTGTTTATAACATGTGAGGGTGTAGTGTGTGTTAGTGGGGTAAAGTGGGGGGGTGAAGTGGGGGCAGGAGAGGGCAGGTTAGGGTCTGGGTTGCCTTACAGAGATGGACAAGGGGCTCCGGGGCGGGGCCGATCTGGAGCTCGGCCTATCAGGGTGAGCCGGACAAACCTACGGAAACATGGGAGAGAGACAAGCTGCTGCGTTAGACTGAGGAGGAGGAGGAGGGGGAGGAGGAAGAGGAGGAGGAGGAGGAGGAGGAGAGGGAGGAGGAGGAGGAAGAGGAGGAGGAGGAGGAGGAGGAGAGGGAGGAGGAGGAGGAAGAGGAGGAGGAGGAGGAGGAGGAGGAGGAGAGGGGGAGGAAGAGGAGGAGGAGGAGGAGAGGGAGGAGGAGGGGGAGGAGGAAGAGGAGGAGGAGGAGGAGGAAGAGGAGGAGGAGGAGGAAGAGGAGGAGGAGGAGGAGGAGGAGGAGGAGGAGGAGGAGAGATAGAGAGGAGGAGGAGGAGGAGGAGGAAGGGCGGGCTGTGTGTCTTGGAAGGCCAGGTAATTCTATAGATCCATCAGAGAAAGGAAGACGGAGGAGAAAGAGGAGGAACGTCTGGATGAGCCTTCCTCCTGCAGCTGGTATAAAAACCCGTCAGCTACCTTCTTCTAAAGGGATTTTATTCAGTAAAGTTTCCAGGTTGAAACGAGGGAACAGAAAAATGTGAGCGGCATCAAATAGAACAGAAATATTGACATAGTGCAGCAAACGCATACAGCAGCAGCTGTTCAGGGGTTTGAAAAACGATTATTGAGAGAGATGATGTGTAGAATATTAATGTGAATCGAAGGGGAATAGCAGTGAAATATTTAACGGTCTAAGTGTTCAGAAGAGCTTCACAAGAACCTGCAGGCTCCAGCGTCAGGCGAGCAAGCGGGTCACAAATCTATTCGCCCAAAGTCAGTTTTTACTTGTCCGTATACAAATAATTTTATTTATTAGCGGTTATCAAATAACAACAAAGACCAAAGTTAATTGTTGTGTTTACGCCACTCAACTAAACCAAACTCCTGTTTCCAGGATCATTTAAATACTCACTTGTGTTTCAGCTCATAAACTTTGGCTACGCTCCAAATCACATACTTTTTACTTTTAGTAGTTCGTACTGCAGCTGCCCTTACAAAGTACCTCCTGTTGTATGCAGTATACATACTACTTTGACCCGCTCGCTCATATATCCACTGTGCAGAGGATTGTGGGTCAGAATAGCCAGAAAAGCATGCTGGCTTGTATACTGATGTAGTAGGACATCTACTAGTAGGACAATACTATGTATCGGGACAATCTAAATCTAAATACTATGGTAGTATCGGTATTTGAATGCACGTTCGTCTTTACCCGCCGCCATTTTCTCGCGAGTTCCCTTACTGTGCATGTGCAAATCTCAACAGACGTGGGAAGGAAGCGAGATGACTCCATGAAAAAAAAATGTTAAATTTCTTTTTAAAAAACCTGCCGCAGCATTTTAACTGCGTTATTGTTCAGCGCTGAACTAATGATCATAACCACAGTTATGTTTTTGCCTTGGATTGAACAAATACACATGGTAGATCAGTGTTGTCCACTCTGTACATTATCTGAGTATCCAATGAACACAGTGCGTCCGATCCACAACGCATCACTCAGGGACTCCTCATTGTTTCTACATTTTAAACTGAATAAGAAAACAACTAGGAGTTAGGTTGCTTTGATGGCTCAGGTTCTCTAAGCTGCTGCATTATAAACGTAAAAAGTATTTTTTGTCATATATGTGTATTAGGGGTGTAATGGAACATGTATTGAACCGTTGGGTACAGGACGTTGGGTTCAGTATGTGACATCCTTTCGGTACGCCGAGTCCCAAACAGCTGTTTATGTGTCCTACATGTACTCTCCTACCCGGAGAGAGTTGGTAGCACACCAGCTGTTGTCAGCTGTAGCATGCTAGTTGGTATAGTCTCGATCCAGAACCTCCCACATCCTATTTTATTGGATGGCGTACCTCCTATTACTCACCTGTCACTATCCAAATCTGTACATACATTATCTGTTATGTCATTATTTTATTTCCCATTGAAGTTACTGGTTAATGGCTTGTTTTCCTGTTTTGGACCAAACTATATTACTGGAAGTTCAACATCTGTGAATGTGGTGTTACATACAGTATAAAGCATTTAAAGTTGTATTTATGTATTAATCTCTGGATAATGAGCCTGCCCACCTGCTGCTGTATCAATAACCAACTCCACAACAAAGCAAAGCTACATGGTGACTACAGCAAGAAGGAACGCATCACGTGAAATAAATACACAACTAGGCAGGAAAAATAAATCTGATTAGCAAATTAAAGCACAAGATGAATTTTATTTACTTTTCTGTCACACACACACACACACACACACACACACACACACACACATCCAGCCACACACACGCACACACACACACACACACACACACACACACACACACACACACACACACACACACACACACACACACACACACACACATCCAGCCACACACACACATCCAGCCACACACACACATACATACACACACACACACACACACACACACGCACACACACACACACACACAACTTGCATGCCCCCAACTTGCACTCACAAATACACACGATCTCACACACACACTAACGTGCACACACACCTTCTGCCGTCTCTTCTCCTTGCGTTTGTCCTCCGTGGCCTGCAGCATCTTCTCCTTCCACAGGTTGAAGAAGTACGATGGGTCGGTGTAGAACTTCAGAGCATCCTTCTTGTCGTCCCTGCAGGGAGGAAAGGAGAGATAGTGGGTGGGAAGCAACGAGGTAGGGGGGGGGGGGGGGGTTTCAGGAGGGATGTGCATTCCAAGCAAAAATACTATTTGATAATCACTGGGAACTAGTTGATGATCTTTCTAAAATGTGTCTATTTGGTCACTGTCGTACAAAAGCAAATAAACAAGACTCGGTCCAAACTGAGTATATGTCTGGACCGTATATGGTCAGTTTGTGAATTTGTGGCTAAATTGTTACACAAATATAGTCAGTGGTCATATCTATAATGTTTTGTGAACAGTTTTTTCCACTTATATCTTAATGTTTGATTGAAAGACAACTTATAATGAAGCAAATGTCATTCAGTAATAGTAAATGGTAACATTTACTAAGTATATTATACATTTTATACAAGGTGAAAAGGTATTAGCATGACATACAGTATGCAAGGTTAAAAGTATTTCAGTTTTTTATTAAAGCATGTGTATCAAAAGCATTCATCATATAAGTGGTGTATAACAATATAAACATACTTCACTAAAGTTTATCAGCGTTGAGATATTCCAGCTGTCATCACTGACGTTGTTGCTGCCGTATTTATGGTGGTTTGGTAACGTACTGGGCATATTTAGCATTAGCAATTGCACACGGCTGAGCAAGACTGTTCAACTTTAACATCTGTAAATGTACATGTATTGATTTGGTTTAATGTAATTCATTGAGTTTTACTGTTGTGATAGTGTTGTAGTCAGGATATTTGATTAGCTGGCTTCGCCACATCTGATGTGTTTAGTTTATGCTCCACACAGACATAGGGTCTTGCATGCAAACTAACCATCTTTTCTAACCATCTGCATCATCTGACACACATTAAGATCACTTACATAAACTGTGAATTGGTTTTAAACACAAACATACACATTCAGATAATCCCAACCCCCACATCACACCTCTTTGTTCTCCCTGAGCCCATGTGCTCCAAAGGACAAAGAGACCATGTGGTGACACCCTGGCGGCCATCTTTGATCTGGCCATCTTTGTAGTTTTACAGTGCTCGCCATTTTGGTTTGTAGGCCATGCAGACATCAAAGACAAGTAGCCATCTTGTCTTTGTCTCTCTCTCTCTCTCTCTCCCTCTCTCTCTCTCTCTCACACACACACACATGCTCACACACTGTGTTTGGTTTGTTTAGTTTAGTTATTTAGTAAGATTAATATTGTGTTTTAACCTTTATTATCTTATAAATAAATATTTGTGGATCATACATGCTGGTCTGTTTAATGTTGTACAAGAGTGAATAATGCCAACCGCTGCTGTGTCAAGAACTCCAAAATCCTTCAACCTTTACTATCTATTGATATAGTGATTTTTGGTTATAGTTATTAATTTAATTATTAATCAGAGTTCTAAATTGATAGTTTAGTATATTTAATGAGACTTAGCTATGAGACTACATTAATTTGCTATCGTTTACTCTTTGTTTCAAAGAGTGGTGCCCCGAGGATGATTTAATACACATTAAATCATATTATTCATTATAATTAATAATTATTTTGATAATTATTATTTACTTTTGATAGCCATTTTAATGTCTTTTGAGCTTATGTACCAATGTAATTTGGTGCCCTGTTATTATTAATATATATTGATAATTAAGTAATATTAATTTTATTAATATTGATAATTTTCTTTAATATTGTCTAATGACTAGACCAGCTCCTACCTGCGTCCCCAACATTATGGTGCCCCGTGTGAGGCATAGTATTGTTGGCAAATTATTCATAATTGTGCAATATTAATTTTCAGCATAATTTTTGGTCAAAACCGAAAATTTCATATTCCACCTCTAAACGAACCAAAAGTGTTGACATTCTACACCACTAGTCTTCCACAGGAGTAAACGTCCAGCTGTACTTTTAAACAAGTACATTATGGTTAGAATTATAATTTGAGAGACTTTGATTATTAACACTTAAACCTTCATAGTGTTAATTTTAAGAACTTGCTTTTGCTGCTAATTCAAGTTAACCTTCTCTGTAGAACTTGAAAGAATTTTGGTTCAGCATTTGAATACCACGTATTCAATGCAATCTAGTCAAGTTGTCATAATTTGTTGTTAATCTAAGTGTTCCTTTAATGACACAGCGTGCCACCAGCCCTGTGTAACATAGAGATCTTGTACCTGGCTGTCACTGCCATGCATTTCAGCCTGACTGAGTAAGATTGAGCCTCATAAGAGCCACAGTGTGCTACCAGCCCTGTGATATAAGTTTGCACCTGGCTGTTACTTTCACACGTTCCAGCTTGAGTCACCTTTAAGAGACATCATCACAACTGTTACTGCCCTCCATCTCAGTTAGTGCATTTTGTGAGTAAGCAAACTTGTTTTGTAAACCTGTGTTTACTTTACTGGCCCCTTTTGTTTTATGCCCACTAGAGTCACTAGTTGGTGCTGTAGCTGCCCCTCCTCCACAGGAAGCTACCCCCCATAGAGTAGGCCAGTGTATTTGTTTTTAGGCTTGTGTACCTACTGCTACACTACAAGGTGTATGCCAAAGCAACACCATAGCCACAACATTGTTTTGTCTTTTGTACTAGACATCCTGTTTAGTTTCACCCTCTATTCCAGGCATTACAATGGAGAACCCCTGTGGAGAGCTTTTCATTTCCTCCGTAGCACAGAGCTTAAACCCTGGCTGCCCTGAACTCATCAGCAGGTTGAGTTTCAGTGAGTGCAGGAAAGAAATGGAATCGCTACTCACAGACAGGTGTGATGCGGAGACCGCATCCAAAGATTCATTATTGAAATGCTTGCTTCTGATTTTTCACAGGCAGACCAGTCTTGCCATTCAGAGCAAAGCAGTCCTGGAGAAGGAGGTAGATTCCCCAAGAACGCAAAATGCTTGTCTCCTCCATGAAGTTCAGACAGCAAACAAAAAGATGATGCGTTACTTAGAAGACCTGCATTCAGCAGAGTCAGATCTTTGCTCGCACAAAGAGCAATTGTTAGGGCTTAGATTAGAACATCTCACCCCACCACAGTCTGTCAGCCATTGTGATTCTGGTTACTCCGATTCACACTCCTCACTTGATGAGAGGTTAACCCCCTCTCCGCTCAGAAGTGAAAGATTTCCAACTGACTCAAAGTCCTTGGGAATGAAGTCAGCTCCACTGAGAGACAGTGCTAACAGCTACCTGACTTCCCATTTTTCTGATACTGACAGTGAAGATACATGTAGTTTATCTTCAAGAAGATATTCTGCTCCATGTTCTTCTCAGCTACTGAGAAATGACATTTTCACGTGTGCTCCTTCCTCCAAAGGTTCAGCCTGTTCAGCCTCCTTTCCACTCTGTCACAAGAGTGATGACAGCTGTTCAGCCTCTGCTTCTCAGCCAAAGAGAACTTTAGCATGTGATGCACAAGTGCATTGTACTGCTAATTTAGTCTCGCCTTCACCAGAAAGGACCCCATAGAGTCCCCGCTATGAAGTGCTTGAACTCATAGCTAAAGATATTGAATGTTTTGATCCAGACAACTGTGATCATCACATTGATGAATACTTTAGAGAATTATATCATAATCTAATTGATTTAACACACGCCACCCAAAGGGAGAAAGTGAAACTTGTGTGGAAAACCAGCTCTAAAGCTGTGCACAAGTTTATTCAGCCACAGCCTCCCAGTGTCAGAAATGACTACAGTGAGCTCCGTCATGCACTGATAGAAGAATTCTCTTCTACTGCTGACGTGACCTCAGCGATGTTTGCAGCCCTCCAAATTAAACATTCACGTAGTGAGAATCCTAGGGATTACTAAAGACGTTTGAGGCATGCATACTTCCAAGGTAAGAATGCACCAGGCTTAGAAGAAAACGCCATCTTCAAGTCCTTGTTTTTGCAGAACCTGCACCCATGTGTTCGCACCCATGTGGTACTCAGGACACGTCAGGGTAACCCTTCACTGCTTGAGATAAGGAAGATGACACAGATAGCTTGGGAAACTCTGGTCATTTCCAAAAGGAGGGGCAAACCAACTGAGCCCACCAGCTCAAACACTGACGTGTTAAGCAGATCTGCCACCTCAAATGACCACCTTCACAACAGGTCGAAGGGGGGTCACAAAAGGCTGCATAAGGACACAGAGCGTAACCGCCATGTCCATCAACTGCGTCGAGATAGGCATTCACACAACAGAAGTGTTAGAAAGCCATACTCAGAAATTCTGTCCCAGAATTTACGTGACCACAGTTCAGACTCTGACCACGGTTCAGAACATGGACATAACCTAGCAGGCAGTGATAGCTACTCTGAGTGCCTCTCTGCCTCTGGCTACCTGGAGCGTTACAGCCCTGAGCCACGAGTCAAGCACAAGAGCTCCAGAGTTGTCTTCCCACGGTACTAGCTAACACAAAGCTAAAAGTGAGACAGATGCTAGATCACGGTGCCTTAATTTTCCTTTCTTCTTTTGCAGTTACTAGGGCAAATTTGAGTTTGTTAGCAACAGCAAATCCTAAATTCTGATAGGACTCAGACACCACTGTCCAACTTTACAAGTACACTTGGACCAACTCCTTGGTAGTATCTTGTTTAGAGATCACTAGTGCAAAACACTAGCTTAGGACACCACATTATGGCTTCACAGAACCCATCATACACTCTGCATCTCACCTTAACACCTCTACATCTCTAACATTCTTGTTCTTCACTAACCTTATAATAACAGAGAAACACTAGTTATGTATTTTATACAGTGCTATTGTTGTTGTTTATCTGGTTTTATTTTGTGACTTAGGGACTGTTCTTGCTTAGCCAAGATAGATAGTTTTAACCAATGCCCAGTTGGTCAATGAACTGCCCAGACGTTACAAAATTTGAATGAACTGTGAATGAACTTTTTCCAATCAGGGATTTAATGACTTTCGAGTTGTCCCCAGGAATGGAACTGAACAACCCCCAGGTTGTTTCCAAGGACCTGTGAACTGTTCAACCTCTAGCTTGCTCTTAAGGATGATGGACATCTTAAGACCAAAATGGGGGGATGTTGGGACCTGACCATCCAAGATGGTGGGAAAGACATGAACTGCACTTCCCAGGATTCCTTTGGGTCACTCATTGAGTAGCTCCACCCATGGACTCAGTAACCATTTCCATTGGCTACTGTAACATGATGACTCATTCACAAGTACATGTGAATTCGGCTGCTGACCTGGAGGAAGGTCAGCCTCTTTGCTCTCTTGTTCCTGGCCTTTCAACACCCCTGCCCCGCAGGAGGTCAGCTGTGGCTCTTCTCACCAGCTCTCCAGCCAGAGACTGCATGAAGAAGCAACTCTGCTCTGATCTATGTCTTGTTAGCAGACAGACATAGAAACACAAGGAACTTCCAAGGCAGAAGACGTGAGTGCCTGCCTTTTGATCAACTAACTTCAACCAAGGAAGTTAGCACCAAGCTGCAGAAACAGGACTGGACCAGTTTCCCTCCAACTGCACAACTGGATCTCACACAGCAAGGACAACAACTTCGACCCTGGAACCACAACCTTCTCCAGTCTGCTTTCTCCAATCCCTCCTTGGAATAACAACCCTTTTCCTCCGTGGTTTGGTAGCGTACTGGGCACATTTAGCATTAGCAATTGCACACGGCTGAGCAAGACTGTTCAACTTTAACTTCTGTAAATGTACAAGTATTGATTTGGTTTAATGTAATTCATTGAGTTTTACTGTTGTGATAGTGTTGTAGTCAGGATATTTGATTAGCTGGCTTCGCCACATCTGATGTGTTTAGTTTATGCTTCACACAGACATAGGGTCTTGCATGCAAACTAACCATCTTTTCTAACCATCTGCATCATCTGACACACATTAAGATCACTTACATAAACTGTGAATTGGTTTTAAACACAAACATACACATTCAGATAATCCCAACCCCCACATCACACCTCTTTGTTCTCCCTGAGCCCATGTGCTCCAAAGGACAAAGAGACCATGTGGTGACACCCTGGCGGCCATCTTTGATCCGGCCATCTTTGTAGTTTTATAGTGCTCGCCATTTTGGTTTGTAGGCCATGCAGACATCAAAGACAAGTAGCCATCTTGTCTTTGTCTCTCTCTCTCTCTCTCTCTCTCTCCCTCTCTCTCTCTCACACACACACACACACATGCTCACACACTGTGTTTGGTTTGTTTAGTTTAGTTATTTAATTAGATTAATATTGTGTTTTAACCTTTATTATCTTGTAAATAAATATTTGTGGATTATACATGCTGGTCTGTTTAATGTTGTACAAGAGTGAATAATGCCAACCGCTGCTGTGTCAAGAACTCCAAAATCCTTCAACCTTTACTATCTATTGATATAGTGATTTTTGGTTATAGTTATTAATTTAATTATTAATCAGAGTTCTAAATTGATAGTTTAGTATATTTAATGAGACTTATCTATGAGACCACATTAATTTGCTATCGTTTACTCTTTGTTTCAAAGAGTGGTGCCCCGAGGATGATTTAATACACATTAAATCATATTATTCATTACTAATTAATAATTATTTTGATAATTATTATTTACTTTTGATAGCCATTTTAATGTCTTTTGAGCTTATGTACCAATGTAATTTGGTGCCCTGGTATTATTAATATATATTGATAATTAAGTAATATTCATTTTATTAATATTGATAATTTTCTTTAATATTGTCTAATAACTAGACCAGCTCCTACCTGCGTCCCCAACATTAGTCTACCCGGGATGGTTACGACCACAGACTATACGTGGACGTAGACGCCGTGACGTCACCCATCGGTTTGTGGACTGTCGTTTTGAAGCCTTTAGTTCGCCATCTTGGTTTTTTGGAATTGGATTAAGACCATAAACTCATGTTTACAATGTTTACTGAGGTAATAAATCAAGTGTTTCTCAG
The DNA here is from genome assembly GCA_916701645.2 of Sebastolobus alascanus. NCBI lineage: Eukaryota > Metazoa > Chordata > Actinopteri > Perciformes > Sebastidae > Sebastolobus > Sebastolobus alascanus. The sequence continues at coordinate 135,857 of CAKAOJ020000352.1, forward strand.
AGACTTCTATACAACCAGAGGAGTCTGGCCATAATCTAAATCCTGGATTCAGAATATGAATATGAATGAGATTTGTGTTGAGCTCTATGCAGTTGGGCTGAAGTACTGACCTATAGGGGCTGAACTACTGACCTATAGGGGCTGAACTACTGACCTATAGGGGCTGAATACTGACCTATAGGGGCTGAATACTGACCTATAGGGGCTGAACTACTGACCTATAGGGGCTGAATACTGACCTATAGGGGCTGAATACTGGCCTATAGGGGCTGAACTACTGACCTATAGGGGCTGAGGATGTTGAGCGGGGGAGGTTTGTCACCGCGGTGGTACATCTCCACCACCGGGTTGGGGACGGAGGTCCTCGACACCACCTGCTGGTCCTGGATGGTGCTGCTCTTGAAGGCCTTCCTCATGTTGATGTCCTGCAGGGAGACTGGAAGAAGGAACAGAGAAAGAGTCAGTCAACAACTCCACAGAGAGAATTACATGCTGTGCATCGTTTACAGTATTTGACCATATAATCCCTAAAAACAGCTCTTCAAGTGTCGGCTTAGCAGCTAAATCCTGGATGTGCAGCGCTGTCCTCTGACCTCTGACCTCTGACCTCAGTTCTGCAACTCACAAATCAAGTGAGGATTTGTGGGAATGAAGGAGGACAACATGATCTCTTGTCCGTGCACTTAATGAAGATAACACTATTAATCAGCCAGAGCATGGTTACTGAATTTCAGAGTTTTATGCCACTAAAGTCAGATGAAATAATGAAAGATAAAATAAAACTTATGTCTTATGTATAGTAATGTCAAAGAATGATTTGTTGCAGATCGAGTGGATATTTGGATATTTCTATAATAACATACTGGACAATCAGAACACAAAAACACAAAATTACTGAATTGTTTGCTATAATCCACCGGTGGGATGTTACAATACCAGAAATCTAGTAATCGATACCAACACCAGGGAAATCTCACAATTCTCTTTACCAATTTGATACCACGGTGAAAAACAAAAGTAAAACAATAAATCCCACGTACTTCAACATCCACTCTTTATTACTGTTTAACAGACCATAACTCCCTCTATTATCTATTTTATATTGCTGTGAAAACATATCCTTCAAACTGGATTTATTCAAGTTTTACATCATGATAATGTTACCTTTGATACTTTTACCTTCGCCCAATACTCATTTTTACTGAAGAGCCTGAACACATCATAATGTAAATCGATGGCACCTCACGTGTTTAAATCGGCCGGACGAGAGCTAGCTAACGTTAGCTGTTACGTTATGTTAGCATTAGCTGTTACGTTAAGGTTAGTCCTGCACGGAGCTAACAGCTAACGTTGACCATCTCTCCTCCTGCCTCTTTCCGTTTCTGCCTCTCGAGTACATTGAAATAAAAGTCATTCCTGCAGTAGATTTGAGACGGACCGTACCGTATGCACTGTGTACCAAAATCTAATGCCCAATGTTGAACTAGTGAGTTACTGTAATAACTGATTGATGAATGTAATACAGCTCTATTTATACTGTTTTTAGATTTTATTTATATTTACAGTTTTGTGAACTATTCTGTAAAAAGACGTATGAACCACAAAGCCAGCATGCTACCAATGTTAGCTAAATATGCCGTCAAACTTTTCACTTAGCATAAATGTATAAATGTGACTTGTCTAGACTGGACGGTCTGCTATACGTAGCAACGGTCTCTTATACATAGCAACGGCCTGTTATACATAGCAACGGCCTGTTATACATAGCAACGGCCTGTTATACGTAGCAACGGTCTGTTATACGTAGCAACAGTCTGTTATACGTAGCAACGGTCTGTTATAGATAGCAACGGCCTGTTATACATAGCAACGGCCTGTTATACATAGCAACGGTCTGTTATACGTAGCAACGGTCTGTTATACGTAGCAACGGTCTGTTACACGTAGCAACGGTCTGCTATACGTAGCAACGGTCTCTTATACATAGCAACGGTCTGTTATACGTAGCAACGGTCTCTTATACACAGCAACGGCCTATTATACATAGCAACGGCCTGTTATACATAGCAACGGTCTGTTATACGTAGCAACGGTCTGTTATACGTAGCAACGGTCTGTTATACGTAGCAACGGTATGCTATACGTAGCAACGGTCTGTTATACGTAGCAACGGTCTGTTATACGTAGCAACGGTATGCTATACGTAGCAACGGTCTCTTATACATAGCAACGGTCTGTTATACGTAGCAACGGTCTGTTATACGTAGCAACGGTATGCTATACGTAGCAACAGTCTCTTATACATAGCAACGGTCTGTTATACGTAGCAACGGTCTCTTCTACATAGCAACGGCCTGTTATACATAGCAACGGCCTGTTATACATAGCAACGGTCTGTTATACGTAGCAACGGTCTGTTATACATAGCAACGGTCTGTTATACGTAGCAGCGGTCTGCTATACGTACCAACGGTCTCTTATACATAGCAACGGTCTGTTATACGTAGCAACGGTCTATTATACGTAGCAACGGTCTGTTATACGTAGCAACGGTCTGCTATACGTAGCAACGGTCTCTTATACATAGCAACGGTCTGTTATACGTAGCAACGGTCTCTTATACATAGCAACGGCCTGTTAAACATAGCAACGGCCTGTTATACATAGCAACGGTCTGTTATACGTAGCAACGGTCTGTTATACATAGCAACGGTCTGTTATACGTAGCAACGGTCTGCTATACGTAGCAACGGTCTCTTATACATAGCAATGGTCTGTTATACGTAGCAACGGTCTGCTATACGTAGCAACGGTCTCTTATACATAGCAATGGTCTGTTATACATAGCAACGGTCTGTTATACATAGCGACGGTCTGTTATACGTAGCAACGGTCTGCTATGCGTAGCAACGGTCTCTTATACATAGCAATGGTCTGTTATACGTAGCAACGGTCTGCTATACGTAGCAACAGTCTCTTATACATTGCAACGGTCTGTTATACGTAGCAACGGTCTGTTATACATAGCAACGGTCTGCTATACGTAGCAACGGTCTGCTATACGTAGCAACGGTCTGTTATACGTAGCAACGGTCTGTTATACATAGCAACGGTCTGTTATACGTAGCAACTGTCTGTTATACGTAGCAACAGTCTGCTATACGTAGCAACAGTCTCTTATACATAGTTATACATAGCAACGGTCTGTTATACGTAGCAACGGTCTGTTATACGTAGCAACGGTCTGCTATACATAGCAACGGTCTGTTATACGTAGCAACGGTCTGCTATACGTAGCAACGGTCTGTTATACGTAGCAACGGTCTGTTATACGTAGCAACGGTCTGTTATACGTAGCAACGGCCTGCTATACGTAGCAACGGTCTGCTATACGTAGCAACGGTATGCTATACGTAGCAACGGTCTGCTATACGTAGCAACGGTCTGTTATACGTAGCAACGGTCTGTTATACGTAGCAACGGTCTGCTATACGTAGCAACGGTCTGTTATACGTAGCAACGGTCTGCTATACGTAGCAACGGTCTGTTATACGTAGCAACGGTCTGTTATACGTAGCAACGGTCTGTTATACGTAGCAACGGTCTGTTATATATAGCAACGGTCTGCTATACGTAGCAACGGTCTGCTATACGTAGCAACGGTCTGCTATACATAGCAACGGTCTGTTATACGTAGCAACGGTCTGCTATACGTAGCAACGGTCTGTTATACGTAGCAACGGTCTGTTATACGTAGCAACGGTCTGTTATACGTAGCAACGGCCTGCTATACGTAGCAACGGTCTGCTATACGTAGCAACGGTATGCTATACGTAGCAACGGTCTGCTATACGTAGCAACGGTCTGTTATACGTAGCAACGGTCTGTTATACGTAGCAACGGTGTGCTACACGTAGCAACGGTCTGCTATACGTAGCAACGGTATGCTATACGTAGCAACGGTCTGCTATACCTAGCAACGGTCTGCTATACGTAGCAACGGTCTGCTAAACGTAGCAACGGTCTGCTATACGTAGCAACGGTCTGCTATACGTAGCAACGGTCTGCTAAACGTAGCAACGGTCTGCTATACGTAGCAACGGTCTGTTTTACGTAGCAACGGTCTGTTATATGTAGCAACGGT
>CAKAOJ020000352.1:145000-170000 GCA_916701645.2 Sebastolobus alascanus
TATCGAATTGGTATCGAGAATCATGGAATAGTTTTGGTATCGACTACCTAAGTTCTGATATCGTGACATCCCTTGTGAGGAGGATAAAAAGAGAAATGGAAGTGGAGGTAGACGGAGAGAGAAAAGGAAATAGAGGAAAAGGGGTGAAATGGAGGAGAGGATGGTGGAGAAAAGAAGAGGAGAGGAAATAAAAGAAGCTAAATCAGATGATGGAGAGGAGGAGGAAATAAATAACTGAGGGAAGAGAAAGAAGAAGAAAAGAGGCAAAAGAGGAGGAAAGACAACGAGAACAATGGGGACACAACAGAAAGAAGAAACGATCCGTAGACTGGAGGTTTCTCACGTCTCACATTAAAGTTCAGTTTGAGCCTCCGGTGGGGGGGGGGGTATCAATTACTGCATTAAGAGAACTGACCTTCAGAGATGGTGAAAAGCTTAATGATGGAGATAATGATCATGACTCACACTGTACACACACACACACACACACACACACACACACACACACACACACACACACTTAGAGAAACACATGATATGGAGACAGTGACAGCAGCTCCAGAGATGTTTTATCAATAAATATTCAGCATAACCATTAAAATGCTGCAGGCAGCTTCAGGGGAAAGACACACACACACACACACACACACACACACACACACACACACACACACCTGAGACAGCACTCATCATACCCCTGTGGGAGGATGAGCTCTGTATAAACAGGTATCGGACCAGGTGATGAACACAGACCTTCCTCCACGGTGGAGTCCAGCTGGGTGACTTTCACGGCCAGCTGGTCCACTCTCTCCTGCAGGCTGCTCATCCTCAGGTAGAAGCTGTTGGCTTCATTGAACAGCTCACCGAAGATGTCCTCTGCATGGCGACCTGGACGGAGACACACAGAGACGGTAGTTTAACCCTTTGATCTCTGCAGTAGAAACGGTTCACCGACGCCTACGGTGGTATTTTAGCTTATTGTGATGTCATTTCCTGGAGTGTCTTCATATGATTCATATACCTAAAATCTGTTCAACCTAAAGGCCGGTCCACACTAACAGATAACGTAAAGGTAAATATATATTTTTAAATCAACACTTCCTGCTTTCATTTCAAAATAAAATCCCTCAAGCGTTTTTTTTTTTCTGTGGACAGAACTCCTTCATTAGTTAACACGATGCTTTTATTTTGAAATATGTGCAGACAGTGTTGTAGACCATGCAGTGACTTGGAGAGCTCTATGAATGAATATAGTACGGGGTTTAATGTTGGATTATTACTATTATTCACAAATTACCACACGTTTCTTAACCTTTCTCTGTCTAGAATAAATATAAATGACATGTTTAATTAAATGAAGTGGCCATTATGAAAGGAAAACTCTATGTAGAAAGAAAGGGCTGGCAGCAGCACAGCAGAAACACCGCCGGTGTGGACGACCGGCGCCAGTTTAGCGAGGCAGCCGTCACGAACTGCTGACGTGGGCAGTCTGGCGTTAACTTTAGGATTAGGGTCCAAACGTTAGGATTAGGGCCCAAACGTTAGGGTTAGGGCCCAAAGGTTGGGGTTAGGGTCCAAACGTTAGGGTTAGGGTCCAAACGTTAGGAGTTAGGGACCAAACGTTAGGGTTAGGGACCAAACGTTAGGGTTAGGGACCAAACGTTAGGAGTAAGGGTCCAAACGTTAGGATTAGGGCCCAAACGTTAGGATTAGGGTCCAAACGTTAGGGTTAGGGTCCAAACGTTAGGGTTAGGGTCCCAACGTTAGGGTTAGGGTCCAAACGTTAGGGTTAGGGTCCAAACGTTAGGAGTTAGGGACCAAACGTTAGGGTTAGGGACCAAACGTTAGGAGTAAGGGTCCAAACGTTAGGAGTAAGGGTCCAAACGTTAGGAGTAAGGGTCCAAACGTTAGGATTAGGGCCCAAACGTTAGGATTAGGGTCCAAACGTTAGGAGTTAGGGTCCAAACGTTAGGATTAGGGTCCAAACGTTAGGAGTTAGGGACCAAACGTTAGGGTTAGGGACCAAACGTTAGGAGTAAGGGTCCAAACGTTAGGAGTAAGGGTCCAAACGTTAGGAGTAAGGGTCCAAACGTTAGGATTAGGGCCCAAACGTTAGGATTAGGGTCCAAACGTTAGGGTTAGGGTCCAAACGTTAGGAGTTAGGGACCAAACGTTAGGGTTAGGGACCAAACGTTAGGGTAAGGGTCCAAACGTTAGGAGTAAGGGTCCAAACGTTAGGAGTAAGGGTCCAAACGTTAGGATTAGGGTCCAAACGTTAGGATTAGGGCCCAAACGTTAGGGTTAGGGCCCAAAGGTTGGGGTTAGGGTCCAAACGTTAGGGTTAGGGTCCAAACGTTAGGAGTTAGGGACCAAACGTTAGGGTTAGGGACCAAACGTTAGGAGTAAGGGTCCAAACGTTAGGAGTAAGGGTCCAAACGTTAGGAGTAAGGGTCCAAACGTTAGGATTAGGGCCCAAACGTTAGGATTAGGGCCCAAACGTTAGGATTAGGGCCCAAAGGTTGGGGATAGGGTCCAAAGGTTAGGGTTAGGGTCCAAACGTTAGGATTAGGGTCTAAACGTTAGGAGTAAGGGTCCAAACGTTAGGATTAGGGTCCAAACGTTAGGGTTAGGGTCCAAACGTTAGGGTTAGGGCCCAAACGTTAGGATTAGGGTCTAAACGTTAGGATTAGGGTCTAAACGTTAGGATTAGGGCCCAAACGTTAGGGTTAGGGTCCAAACGTTAGGATTAGGGCCCAAACGTTAGGGTTAGGGCCCAAAGGTTGGGGTTAGGGTCCAAAGGTTAGGGTTAGGGTCCAAACGTTAGGATTAGGGTCTAAACGTTAGGATTAGGGTCTAAACGTTAGGATTAGGGCCCAAACGTTAGGGTTAGGGCCCAAAGGTTGGGGTTAGGGTCCAAAGGTTAGGGTTAGGGTCCAAACGTTAGGATTAGGGTCTAAACGTTAGGGTTAGGGTCCAAACGTTAGGATTAGGGCCCAAACGTTAGGATTAGGGCCCAAACGTTAGGGTTAGGGCCCAAAGGTTGGGGATAGGGTCCAAAGGTTAGGGTTAGGGTCCAAACGTTAGGATTAGGGTCTAAACGTTAGGGTTAGGGTCCAAACGTTAGGGTTAGGGTCCAAACGTTAGGATTAGGGTCCAAACGTTAGGGTTAGGGTCCAAAGGTTAGGGTTAGGGTCCAAACGTTAGGGTTAGGGTCCAAAGGTTAGGGTTAGGGTCCAAAGGTTAGGATTAGGGTCCAAACGTTAGGGTTAGGGCCCAAAGGTTGGGGTTAGGGTCCAAAGGTTTGGGTTAGGGTCCAAACGTTAGGATTAGGGTCCAAACGTTAGGGTTAGGGCCCAAAGGTTGGGGTTAGGGTCCAAAGGTTGGGGTTAGGGCCCAAACGTTAACTTTCTGCTGCAAAAAGATTCTGTGGGCAGTCTTTGTGAATAACACTGGGAATTGTTCTCTTTGGGCAAATTGGCTTCCACAATTCTCAGTGTGATGAAACCCAAATAAAAAAGTTAAAAAGTGCCCTGATTAAATGGGACAAGGGAGGAGGAAGAGGAGGAAGAGGAGGAAGAGGAGGAAGAGGAGGAAGATAAGGAACAGCATCGACTGACCTCCTTCTCTTCACAGTCTGTCTGAGCTGGACAGGCTGCCTCCTGCAGTGCATCTATCTGACTGAATAATCTAACAGACTTCCTGTCTGACAGTGTGTGTGTGTGTGTGTGTGTGTGTGACAGAAAGGTAGAAATATTTAAGTCTATGTACTGAGATGCAGCCTTCCTCACTAACACCGCCACCTCTAAACCAAATGAAATGCACCACCTGCTGCAGCCTCAGTGTGCCTCCATCTCTTCTCTCACGACAGGACAGATGGAGCAGAGGCAGAGGCAGAGGCAGAGGCAGAGGCAGAGGCAGAGGCAGAACTCTCACTCCTTCACAATGAGCTGTCATCGCCGAATTTAATTCATCACATTTAAACACATCATCTCTCTTTCCTCCACATTCCCTCTGAATGATCTCTCTCTTCTGAACAGGTCTGTGTAACCCAACCTTCAGATGAACTACGCAGGTTTCTAATGAGCAGAAGGATATATAGAAACTAACTCCTTCAGACACCATGACAGCTGCCCTGGTGGCTGATTCCTGCTGTATTACATCTAATCAGCTGTGCAGGGTTAGGGCCTTGTTAACATTAACACTTAAAACATCAAGTCTCAACTGACATTTCAACAACATACTGTAGCTCTGAATCCATTGGTTTGGCTGTGATCACACCTAAATGAGGAGGGTGACCTACTGTACTGTAGTGTGAACACAGTTTCTGTGAAGTTAAATCATGTGTGCAGATAGTTGTGACCGTCCTGTTCTTTAGCTGTGTGGCTACTGGAGGTGCAAATGTGTATTTCTAGTCGTGCCGGTGGCTACTGGAGGTGGAAGTGTTGGTCAGTCAGCAGCAAATGTTAGCATGCTAACACACTGGTTCCAACGGGGGAACTGCAGCCGGTTTTTATATATATATATATATATATATATATATATATATATATATATATATATACTGTATATATAGTGCATACAGATGCAACAATAGTATAAATAAATATGAATATTAGTTTAGATGTACTGTATAAATAAATGCAGTGTTAATAACAGAGTAAACCAGATTTTTATACAGCTGAATTAATGCACTAAATTATTGTTCTGTTAAGTCAGTATTGCACAGTTGAAGATATTATAAATTATGGGGTTATAGCTGCTGATAGGGTAAAAAATAATAAATATATGTTGTATATAGATGTATATGGGGAGGGGGGGGGGTTGGAATTGGGCCTTAATTTCAGCACCGTCAAGATGGCTTGCTTGGGTCAATGGTACAAAATTTGAGGGTCGAAGTTCACCAAAATAGTTTAAAACGCTGGTGTAGTCAGACCTTTAGTGTTTGATCATGGTTCTATAATGTCAGCTATAGACCCAGAGGAGACTCACTCAGACTGCCCAGCTGTTTGATGATCTGCTACAGAACCAGAGGAGACTCACTTAGACTGCCCAGATGTTTGATGATCTGCTACAGAACCAGAGGAGACTCACTTAGACTGCCCAGATGTTTGATGATCAGCTATAGAACCAGAGGAGACTCACTTAGACTGCCCAGATGTTTGATGATCTGCTATAGAACCAGAGGAGACTCACTCAGACTGCCCAGATGTTTGATGATCTGCTATAGAACCAGAGGAGACTCACTCAGACTGCCCAGATGTTTGATGATCTGCTATAGAACCAGAGGAGACTCACTTAGACTGCCCAGATGTTTGATGATCTGCTATAGACCCAGAGGAGACTCACTCAGACTGCCCAGATGTTTGATGATCTGCTATAGAACCAGAGGAGACTCACTCAGACTGCCCAGATGTTTGATGATCTGCTATAGAACCAGAGGAGACTCACTCAGACTGCCCAGATGTTTGATGATCTGCTATAGAACCAGAGGAGACTCACTTAGACTGCCCAGATGTTTGATGATCTGCTATAGAACCAGAGGAGACTCACTCAGACTGCCCAGATGTTTGATGATCTGCTATAGAACCAGAGGAGACTCACTCAGACTGCCCAGATGTTTGATGATCTGCTATAGAACCAGAGGAGACTCACTTAGACTGCCCAGATGTTTGATGATCTGCTATAGACCCAGAGGAGACTCACTCAGACTGCCCAGATGTTTGATGATCAGCTATAGAACCAGAGGAGACTCACTCAGACTGCCCAGATGTTTGATGATCAGCTATAGAACCAGAGGAGACTCACTCAGACTGCCCAGATGTTTGATGATCAGCTATAGAACCAGAGGAGACTCACTCAGACTGCCCAGATGTTTGATGATCAGCTATAGAACCAGAGGAGACTCACTCAGACTGCCCAGATGTTTGATGATCAGCTATAGAACCAGAGGAGACTCACTCAGACTGCCCAGATGTTTGATGATCTGCTATAGACCCAGAGGAGACTCACTCAGACTGCCCAGATGTTTGATGATCTGCTATAGACCCAGAGGAGACTCACTCAGACTGCCCAGATGTTTGATGATCAGCTATAGAACCAGAGGAGACTCACTCAGACTGCCCAGATGTTTGATGATCTGCTATAGAACCAGAGGAGACTCACTCAGACTGCCCAGATGTTTGATGATCTGCTATAGAACCAGAGGAGACTCACTCAGACTGCCCAGATGTTTGATGATCTGCTATAGAACCAGAGGAGACTCACTTAGACTGCCCAGATGTTTGATGATCTGCTATAGACCCAGAGGAGACTCACTCAGACTGCCCAGATGTTCAAACGTTAGGATTAGGGTCTAAACGTTAGGAGTAAGGGTCCAAACGTTAGGATTAGGGTCCAACCGTTAGGATTAGGGTCCAAACGTTAGGGTTAGGGCCCAAAGGTTGGGGTTAGGGTCCAAAGGTTAGGGTTAGGGTCTAAACGTTAGGGTTAGGGTCCAAACGTTAGGGGTAGGGCCCAAAGGTTGGGGTTAGGGTCCAAAGGTTAGGGTTAGGGCCCAAACGTTAGGATTAGGGTCTAAACGTTAGGATTAGGGTCTAAACGTTAGGATTAGGGCCCAAACGTTAGGGTTAGGGCCCAAACGTTGGGGTTAGGGCCCAAAGGTTAGGGTTAGGGTCCAAACGTTAGGATTAGGGTCTAAACGTTAGGGTTAGGGTCCAAACGTTAGGATTAGGGCCCAAACGTTAGGGTTAGGGCCCAAAGGTTGGGGATAGGGTCCAAAGGTTAGGGTTAGGGTCCAAACGTTAGGATTAGGGTCTAAACGTTAGGGTTAGGGTCCAAACGTTAGGATTAGGGCCCAAACGTTAGGATTAGGGCCCAAACGTTAGTATTAGGGCCCAAACGTTAGGGTTAGGGCCAAAAGGTTGGGGATAGGGTCCAAAGGTTAGGGTTAGGGTCCAAACGTTAGGATTAGGGTCTAAACGTTAGGGTTAGGGTCCAAACGTTAGGATTAGGGCCCAAACGTTAGGATTAGGGCCCAAACGTTAGGGTTAGGGCCCAAAGGTTGGGGATAGGGTCCAAAGGTTAGGGTTAGGGTCCAAACGTTAGGATTAGGGTCTAAACGTTAGGGTTAGGGTCCAAACGTTAGGATTAGAGCCCAAACGTTAGTATTAGGGCCCAAACGTTAGGGTTAGGGCCAAAAGGTTGAGGATAGGGTCCAAAGGTTAGGGTTAGGGTCCAAACGTTAGGATTAGGGTCTAAACGTTAGGGTTAGGGTCCAAACGTTAGGGTTAGGGTCCAAACGTTAGGATTAGGGTCCAAACGTTAGGGTTAGGGTCCAAAGGTTAGGGTTAGGGTCCAAACGTTAGGGTTAGGGTCCAAAGGTTAGGGTTAGGGTCCAAAGGTTAGGGTTAGGGTCCAAACGTTAGGATTAGGGTCCAAACGTTAGGGTTAGGGCCCAAAGGTTGGGGTTAGGGTCCAAAGGTTGGGGTTAGGGTCCAAACGTTAGGATTAGGGTCCAAACGTTAGGGTTAGGGCCCAAAGGTTGGGGTTAGGGTCCAAAGGTTGGGGTTAGGGCCCAAACGTTAGGATTAGGGTCTAAACGTTAGGGTTAGGGTCCAAACGTTAGGATTAGAGCCCAAACGTTAGTATTAGGGCCCAAACGTTAGGGTTAGGGCCAAAAGGTTGAGGATAGGGTCCAAAGGTTAGGGTTAGGGTCCAAACGTTAGGATTAGGGTCTAAACGTTAGGGTTAGGGTCCAAACGTTAGGGTTAGGGTCCAAACGTTAGGATTAGGGTCCAAACGTTAGGGTTAGGGTCCAAAGGTTAGGGTTAGGGTCCAAACGTTAGGGTTAGGGTCCAAAGGTTAGGGTTAGGGTCCAAAGGTTAGGGTTAGGGTCCAAACGTTAGGATTAGGGTCCAAACGTTAGGGTTAGGGCCCAAAGGTTGGGGTTAGGGTCCAAAGGTTGGGGTTAGGGTCCAAACGTTAGGATTAGGGTCCAAACGTTAGGGTTAGGGCCCAAAGGTTGGGGTTAGGGTCCAAAGGTTGGGGTTAGGGCCCAAACGTTAGGGTTAGGGTCCAAACGTTAACTTTCTGCTGCAAAAAGATTCTGTGGGCAGTCTTTGTGAATAACACTGGGAATTGTTCTCTTTGGGCAAATTGGCTTCCACAATTCTCAGTGTGATGAAACCCAAATAAAAAAGTTAAAAAGTGCCCTGATTAAATGGGACAAGGGAGGAGGAAGAGGAGGAAGAGGAGGAAGAGGAGGAAGATAAGGAACAGCATCGACTGACCTCCTTCTCTTCACAGTCTGTCTGAGCTGGACAGGCTGCCTCCTGCAGTGCATCTATCTGACTGAATACTCTAACAGACTTCCTGTCTGACAGTGTGTGTGTGTGTGTGTGTGTGTGTGTGTGTGTGACAGAAAGGTAGAAATATTTAAGTCTATGTACTGAGATGCAGCCTTCCTCACTAACACCGCCACCTCTAAACCAAATGAAATGCACCACCTGCTGCAGCCTCAGTGTGCCTCCATCTCTTCTCTCACGACAGGACAGATGGAGCAGAGGCAGAGGCAGAGGCAGAGGCAGAGGCAGAGACAGAGGCAGAACTCTCACTCCTTCACAATGAGCTGTCATCGCCGAATTTAATTCATCACATTTAAACACATCATCTCTCTTTCCTCCACATTCCCTCTGAATGATCTCTCTCTTCTGAACAGGTCTGTGTAACCCAACCTTCAGATGAACTACGCAGGTTTCTAATGAGCAGAAGGATATATAGAAACTAACTCCTTCAGACACCATGACAGCTGCCCTGGTGGCTGATTCCTGCTGTATTACATCTAATCAGCTGTGCAGGGTTAGGGCCTTGTTAACATTAACACTTAAAACATCAAGTCTCAACTGACATTTCAACAACATACTGTAGCTCTGAATCCATTGGTTTGGCTGTGATCACACCTAAATGAGGAGGGTGACCTACTGTACTGTAGTGTGAACACAGTTTCTGTGAAGTTAAATCATGTGTGCAGATAGTTGTGACCGTCCTGTTCTTTAGCTGTGTGGCTACTGGAGGTGCAAATGTGTATTTCTAGTCGTGCCGGTGGCTACTGGAGGTGGAAGTGTTGGTCAGTCAGCAGCAAATGTTAGCATGCTAACACACTGGTTCCAACGGGGAACTGCAGCCGGTTTTTATATATATATATATATATATATATACTGTATATATAGTGCATACAGATGCAACAATAGTATAAATAAATATGAATATTAGTTTAGATGTACTGTATAAATAAATGCAGTGTTAATAACAGAGTAAACCAGATTTTTATACAGCTGAATTAATGCACTAAATTATTGTTCTGTTAAGCCAGTATTGCACAGTTGAAGATATTATAAATTATGGGGTTATAGCTGCTGATAGGGTAAAAAATAATAAATATATGTTGTATATAGATGTATATGGGGAGGGGGGGGGGGGGGGGGGGGGGGGGGTTGGAATTGGGCCTTAATTTCAGCACCGTCAAGATGGCTTGCTTGGGTCAATGGTACAAAATTTGAGGGTCGAAGTTCACCAAAATAGTTTAAAACGCTGGTGTAGTCAGACCTTTGATCATGGTTCTATAATGTCAGCTATAGAACCAGAGGAGACTCACTCAGACTGCCCAGCTGTTTGATGATCTGCTACAGAACCAGAGGAGACTCACTTAGACTGCCCAGATGTTTGATGATCTGCTATAGAACCAGAGGAGACTCACTTAGACTGCCCAGATGTTTGATGATCAGCTATAGAATCAGAGGAGACTCACTTAGACTGCCCAGATGTTTGATGATCAGCTATAGAACCAGAGGAGACTCACTCAGACTGCCCAGCTGTTTGATGATCTGCTATAGAACCAGAGGAGACTCACTCAGACTGCCCAGATGTTTGATGATCTGCTATAGAACCAGAGGAGACTCACTTAGACTGCCCAGATGTTTGATGATCTGCTATAGACCCAGAGGAGACTCACTCAGACTGCCCAGATGTTTGATGATCTGCTATAGAACCAGAGGAGACTCACTCAGACTGCCCAGATGTTTGATGATCTGCTATAGAACCAGAGGAGACTCACTCAGACTGCCCAGATGTTTGATGATCTGCTATAGAACCAGAGGAGACTCACTTAGACTGCCCAGATGTTTGATGATCTGCTATAGAACCAGAGGAGACTCACTCAGACTGCCCAGATGTTTGATGATCTGCTATAGAACCAGAGGAGACTCACTCAGACTGCCCAGATGTTTGATGATCTGCTATAGAACCAGAGGAGACTCACTTAGACTGCCCAGATGTTTGATGATCTGCTATAGACCCAGAGGAGACTCACTCAGACTGCCCAGATGTTTGATGATCAGCTATAGAACCAGAGGAGACTCACTCAGACTGCCCAGATGTTTGATGATCAGCTATAGAACCAGAGGAGACTCACTCAGACTGCCCAGATGTTTGATGATCAGCTATAGAACCAGAGGAGACTCACTCAGACTGCCCAGATGTTTGATGATCAGCTATAGAACCAGAGGAGACTCACTCAGACTGCCCAGATGTTTGATGATCAGCTATAGAACCAGAGGAGACTCACTCAGACTGCCCAGATGTTTGATGATCTGCTATAGACCCAGAGGAGACTCACTCAGACTGCCCAGATGTTTGATGATCTGCTATAGACCCAGAGGAGACTCACTCAGACTGCCCAGATGTTTGATGATCAGCTATAGAACCAGAGGAGACTCACTCAGACTGCCCAGATGTTTGATGATCTGCTATAGAACCAGAGGAGACTCACTCAGACTGCCCAGATGTTTGATGATCTGCTATAGAACCAGAGGAGACTCACTCAGACTGCCCAGATGTTTGATGATCTGCTATAGAACCAGAGGAGACTCACTCAGATGCCCAGAGTTTGATGATCTGCTATAGAACCAGAGGAGACTCACTCAGACTGCCCAGCTGTTTGATGATCTGCTATAGAACAGAGGAGACTCCCTCAGACTGCCCCAGATGTTTGATGATCTGCTACAGAACCAGAGGAGACTCACTTAGACTGCCCAGATGTTGATGATCTGCTATAGAACCAGAGGAGACTCACTCAGATGCCCAGATGTTTGATGATCTGCTATAGAACAGAGGAGACTCACTCAGACTGCCCAGATGTTTGATGATCTGCTATAGAACAGAGGAGACTCACTCAGACTGCCCCAGATGTTTGATGATCTGCTATAGAACCAGAGGAGACTCACTCAGATGCCCAGATGTTTGATGATCTGCTACTAGAACCAGAGGAGACTCACTCAGACTGCCCAGATGTTTGATGATCTGCTATAGAACCAGAGGAGACTCACTTAGACTGCCAGATGTTTGATGATCTGCTATAGAACCAGAGGAGACTCACTCAGACTGCCCAGATGTTTGATGATCTGCTATAGAACCAGAGGAGACTCACTTAGACTGCCCAGATGTTTGATGATCTGCTATAGAACCAGAGGAGACTCACTCAGACTGCCCAGATGTTTGATGATCTGCTATAGAACCAGAGGAGACTCACTCAGACTGCCCAGATGTTTGATGATCAGCTATAGAACCAGAGGAGACTCACTCAGACTGCCCAGATGTTTGATGATCAGCTATAGAATCAGAGGAGACTCACTTAGACTGCCCAGATGTTTGATGATCTGCTATAGAACCAGAGGAGACTCACTCAGACTGCCCAGCTGTTTGATGATCAGCTATAGAACCAGAGGAGACTCACTCAGACTGCCCAGATGTTTGATGATCAGCTATAGAACCAGAGGAGACTCACTCAGACTGCCCAGATGTTTGATGATCTGCTATAGAACCAGAGGAGACTCACTCAGACTGCCCAGATGTTTGATGATCAGCTATAGAACCAGAGGAGACTCACTTAGACTGCCCAGCTGTTTGATGATGGCTGCCAGCGTGCTGTTGGTCACACACTCGAGTTCACTGGTCACCCCGTCCGGCAACGCCCCGCGGCACAGGTGCCTGGGCTCGATGTTCCTCTTCACCAACGGCATGCTGGTCTTCGCCTGAGGAAAGAGACACGATTGGTTAATGGCACTGCTATCTGTATGGCTTTATGACATCACACCCTAAATATGGTCTTAGTTACCGAAACCTGTGTGATCTGATTCCACCGTGTGTCTCCTGACATTAGTTAACATCATTATTAAACTCCCTGTAGGAGAACAACAGCTCCACACTGACAGATAAGGAAGCAGAGAGCTGGAGCTCAGCTGTGAGTCCTGATGGAGACGGAGGTGTCATGTCCGCCACAGGGTGCAGTCACTGATCACACCGCTTAGTGTGGATGCTGCTGGGATGAGCCAGGAGTCAAATGAGCTGGAAACAAGTTTCTAAACGGTGCTAACGAGGCGCTACAGTAGCCAGAGGAACCGCGGGGAATAGAGAGAGGGAGACATAGGGAAGAAAGAGTGAAGATAGACAGAAAGTGAGAGGGTGAAAGAGTGATACAGAGCAACAGATGGTGTGAGAGAAGAAAGAGGATGTGCTCTATATACTGTCTGAGCTCCATATACTGTAGATCCAGTAGGTCACATGATGTGAGCCAGGTTTCCAGAGAAGCCTCAGTTATCACAATAACGGAGACACAATGGGATTTAACACTGAAGCAAATGAGTCGATGTAGTCTCAGAGGGAACTAACACGAACCTCAGCAGCTCTATGGAGCTTTTTAAATCCTAAATTACTTTGGTTTTATGACCCACATCTTTACTGGAAGTTATTACACGGCTGTGTTGAATACTCGATTCTGATTGGTCAATCACGGCGTTCTGCGGTCTGTCATTTCTGTATAACAGACCGTTGCTATGTAGAACAGACCGTTGCTATGTAGAACAGACCGTTGCTATGGGCGCAGCTCTGATGTCGGACTCTGGAGGAACGTTTTTGCGTCAAAATATTGATTTCTTCAGTAAGTAGCCGTGTAATAAGCGGAATAATGTACAGCTAGCGGGTCATTGTTGTGAAAGAATCCCCGACATGGCGATGACCGGCTCGCTGTACATTATCCCTTACTTAATTGTTGATTCTGAGCTGCTGTTGTCAGTCCAAAGAGAACCAAAAGTAACACGCACAGAGGGAGACTTCATTCTCTGCTCAGGAAGACATTACTCCTCTATATCTTTACATAGACAATAGTTGATGATGATATATTAATGCTCTGGATATCGCAGAGAACCTTTAAAGAATTAAATTTTAGGTTGAAGTAGGGATGCTAATTTTGAATTATCTTTTTTAACCGATAACTGACCCTCGTTAACCGACAATATTAGTGCGTCGCATGCAGCGTAGCGCCCGCTGCAGTGTGTGAGCACAACAGACAACTGAGTCCTCAGTTCACCCGTTCAGGAGAGTTACTGTAGCATCCACGGTGCTGCGTATCATCGTGGACACACCATTAAGTTTAGCTACGAGGTGGTCAGCTGTGTGTCTTCCCGACGTAACGTTAGCGAGTGTCCGACACACCGTGTCTGCGTTCGCAGCTAGCGTTGCTGGAGGCTTCATGCTCCCCGTTGTCACACACATACTATGGCGTTTAATTAGTATCAAAACCCGCGCGCACACAGAACAGTATCCGCGAGCGGAAAAGCATCCTCTCGAGGTTTACACCGTTGTCCAATCATAGAGCACAGAACATGTGACACCGTTGTCCAATCATAGAGCACAGAACATGTGACACCGTTGTCCAATCATAGAGCACAGAACATGTGACACCGTTGTCCAATCATAGAGCACAGAATATGTGACACCGTTGTCCAATCATAGAGCACAGAATATGTGACACCGTTGTCCAATCATAGAGCACAGAACGCGTGACCATCCACTCCTCCAAATATCACAATGTTGTATCTGAGAAGCAGTTGAGTATAAAATATTATTCATATATAAAATGAAATCAAAGTCAGTGTTATTTAAGGGGGTTAGAAAGGAAAACCCTTTTGAGAGCTTTCCAAAGGTTTCTTGCTTTTCTTTTCTCTTTTGCTTTGATTTGTTTTCTTTACTTTTATATTTTTAAAAACAAACAAAAAAATAACACCTAATAAATGTAACTTTGGACATATGCAATCATTGGGCATTTTAACTACTTCTTCTGATACGTCCTGCACAGCTGTCAAAAAAGAGAGAAAACATGCAAACACTATGGGAGGCTTTTCTTTTCTCTTAAAGTTATTTTCCTAAACCTACTGAGAGTCAAAGTCAGGGGGCGTTCATCATTATTATTGTTGTTGGCATTTCTGAAAATGTTTCAAAAATAAAGTCTGTGTGTACCTCTGAATTAAAGTGTGTGTGTACCTCTGAATTAAAGTGTGTGTGTACCTCTGAATTTAAGTGTGTGTGTACCTCTGAATTAAAGTGTGTGTGTACCTCTGAATTAAAGTGTGTTTGTGCCTCTGAATTAAAGTGTGTGTGTACCTCTGAATTAAAGTGTGTGTTTGTACCTCTGAATTAAAGTGTGTGTTTGTACCTCTGAATTAAAGTGTGTGTTTGTGCCTCTGAATTAAAGTGTGTGTGTACCTCGGAATTAAAGTGTGTGTAACTTCTCGCTGCATGTGTACATATGTGCATGTGGGAGGTGTGTGTGTGTGCGTGTGTGTGTGTGTGTGTGTGTGTGTGTGTGTGTGCGTTCCCAGGTCAGTGCTCTGGAGTCGTGCCAGTCTCTCACTCTCTCCCACGCTTCTAATACAATGTTTGGCACAGTGAGTGTTTCTGGGAAGAGAGGAATGAATGGAGGTAAAACACAAACACAGGGATTCGCTGCCAAAATGTGTTGAATATTTATGATAAGAGACGAACTAAAACGCACTGATTTACACATTTACCAGCACAAAATGTGCACGTGCTCCTTAATTTGTTTGTCCAGACTGAACTACACATGCCACCTTTAATAAAAAGTGAGTGGTTTGTCCTCTTTAAGTCTCTCTCTCTCTCTTTTCTCTCCCTCTCTCCCTCCTTCTAATAGCTTCTGACATTTAATAACAGAACCCAGCTCAGACTGGGCCGACTCGTCTGAAGAGTGATCGAGCTTCCCTGATATCGACCCCCTCCTCCAGCTGTGGTAAATAATCTAACACCATGACTGTTTAATAAAACATACTGTAGACACTCCTCCTCATCCTCCAATAGCTGCTCTTCATCCCCTATTTGTCTCGACCCCCCCCCACTCGTCCCCGGTAGACTCTCGCTCTCCATCTTCTCTCCATCTTCTCTCCATCTCCGCCTGGTTTCATTAATAAACCAGTGAGGGTGAATATCTCTTCCTCTGACTCCCCAGTGCCCCCCCCCCCCCAGTGTCTGTGTGTGTGTGTGTGTGTGTGTGTGTGTTTTATAACAGGGATAACAGGGATTGTGTGTGAGGATGCGCGACGTTGAGGCCCATTTAGTCTGGGTTTGGGATGTAGGTGCACACACTGACTGCATCTCCTCACAGAAACGCCTTCAGGTCAGCTGCAGGGCAAAGAGACATCAGCCGGATATAAACACACTGAGAGAGAGACGAAGGATTAACAAGGGGACTCAAAGAAATACCCAGAATGCTTTAATGATTTAATGTTTCCTGTAATTCAACAGCTAGTCATCAAAGTTAGCAGAAAGTCAGCAATTAATCGATTTGTTGTCGACTATTAAATTTATCGCCAAAAAGTAAAGTATTTTTTTAAGAAAACAATCTAAATTCTCTGATTCCAGCTTGTTAAATGTGAGTATTTTCTGGTGTCTTTCCTCCTCTATGACAGTAAACTGAATAACTTTGACATTAGAGGACATCGTCTTGGGCTTTAGGGAAACACTGATCCACATTTTTCACTATTTTATGATATTTTATAGACCAAAAAACTAATCGATTAATCAAGATTAATCAACAATGAAAATAATCGTTAGTTGCAGCCCTAATATTTAGTTTTATTATAATTTCAGAAGCTGGTTTCTTAGTCATGTTTTAAATCCATAAATCCTGTTCAGATATTGATCCTGGTCCTGATCCTGACACCACAACACTAATCTACATCTTTGTCTTCACAGACGGTCAGAACGCCAGATTACGTTGAACCCTGACCGATATCAGCTTGTAGTCTTTCACAACCTCCAGGACATGTAAAGGTGTCAGCAGTACGGAGGCTGGGAGGTGTCAAGGAAAAATAAAAAAAACAATCTAATAATTCAAGCTCTCAAATAAATAACTTGTGCACTTGATTTAGCATCATAATGACATTAGTGTTGTCCTGCCTGTACCCTCGACACCACGCAGTGCTTCGATATTATACGCTTTTATTTTGAAATTGGACTGAAACGTGTAAATACTGCAGGTTTGCCTGTTAAAGGGACAGTCTGGAGGATTCGGCTAGATCTAGAGGTGTGGTTGCAGATTACAACCAACTGAGTTCCCCTCCGCTCACTCCTCCCTTTACAAGACTGAGGTAACCTGAGCCGCCGAGAACAAAACCGTGGTAACGCTGTTCAGCTCCCTCAGAGGTCATCCATACCATAATAACACTACTTTAGGAGCAACTGAAGTCAGATCGCGTCTGGCGGTACCACGGTTTAACACTCTGTGGCTCACGTTGTCACAGTTTCACAGGCGTGTCAGAGAACTACGGAGAACTACGGTGAACTACGGTGAACTACGGAGAACTACGTTGAACTACGTTGAACTACGGAGAACTACGTTGAACTACGTTGAACTAAGGAGAACTACGTTGAACTACGTTGAACTACGGAGAACTACGGTGAACTACGGAGAACTACGGTGAACTACGGAGAACTACGGAGAACTACGGAGAACTACGGAGAACTACGGTGAACTACGTTGAACTACGGAGAACTACGGTGAACTACGGTGAACTACGGAGAACTACGGTGAAATACGTTGAACTACGGTGAACTACGGTGAACTACGGAGAACTACGGTGAACTACGGAGAACTACGGTGAACTACGGTGAACTACGGAGAACTACGTTGAACTACGTTGAACTACGGAGAACTACGTTGAACTACGTTGAATTACGGAGAACTACGGTGAACTACGGTGAACTACGGAGAACTACGGTGAACTACGGAGAACTACGGAGAACTACGGAGAACTACGATGAACTACGGTGAACTACGGTGAACTAAGGAGAACTACGGTGAACTACGGAAAACTACGGTGAACTACGGAGAACTACGGAGAACTACGGAGAACTACGTTGAACTACGGAGAACTACGGTGAACTACGGAGAACTACGGTGAACTACGGAGAACTATGGAGAACTACGGTGAACTACGGTGAACTACGGAGAACTACGGAGAACTACGGAGAACTACGGTTGTCTTCAGGTAACGTAGAAACACTAAATTCTCTCTAGAACCAGAGTTTGGTTTGTCCGTTCTGGGCTACTGTAGAAACATGAAGGACTCATTCTAAGCTTTCTAAACGAAACATTCTTACTTTCAGCTGATTATACACTGATGAAAACATAGTTCTGGATATTATATTCCATCTCTGCCAATAGATCCCTCTCATTGTTACACACTGGTCCTTTAAATAAATCCTTGTGTTATCTTTGACGCATTTTGCAGGATAACGGACACAAAGACGGTGATGACAGTTTGGACGATGTCATACAGTTGATAAAAAGTTAGCTTCAGGGTTCTTTAAACTTCCAGCTGACTGAACACGCCGGGCAAAGAGCTTCTGCTGCTCTTATAATATATATATATATATATATATATATATATATATATATATATATATATAATAACATGCTGTTAAATCAAGAGCACAAACTATTACATCGTATCTCCACAACAGGCTAAAACCCTTCTGCCATGCTGGTCTTTCTGTTGGGACCCAATGTGACGTCTTCTACACAGAATCAGCTGTCTTCCACTGAGATACTCTCCGTCTGTCCGATCAGGACATTTATACACCAACATCTTCACCTAAATGATCAGAATGGCAGAATTCACGGCACCAAATGCAGCAGGATCAACAATCAACGTGATCTTTACCGTTGTTGTACCAGCACCTCGTCACCTTTAAATACGATATACTAAATAAGTGCATGTGAAGTGGTTTAAAGAGTGCTGACAACAGAAGCCACTGAGTTGACTTGTTTTATAATAAATATTAAATAGTAAATTAAAAAGTGCAGATCTATGAGATCTATGAAAGTGAGCACCACGATGTTCCATCCGTCTAAAAGAGACGTATCTCAGACCTTTTACAGACATTTAGACTTGTTTGGGACAGGAAGACACCGAGGGACGGAGGGACGGAGGAAAGTAACGAGATGACGGGGAGGAGAAAGGAGACGAGCCACAAAGTGTGTCGTGGAGCGATGGGAACGCTGCCATGGCAACGCTGCCATGGCAACGCACCGAGGAATCCACTCCGCTTCTCGAGAAGTGGCACTCGGCGCTCCTCCGAAAATAGTATGAAAAGAGAGACGGAGGGAAGGAGAGCAGGAAGAGATGACAGTCATGTAAAGAGAGGAGAGAGGAAGGGAACTTTAAAAAGTAGGTCTCCGGAGGATTTACTGCAGTCTGACACCTTCACTTATACAACAGAGTTTAGCACTGGAGACAGCTTCAGAGGATCTTTGCTAACAGTCTGGGAACTCTGAAAGGGGGTCAGGGTCAGGGTTAACTTCAGGGTTAGGGTTAACTTCAGGGTTAGGGTTAACTTCAGGGTTAGGGTTAACTTCAGGGTTAACTTCAGGGTCAGGGTTAACATCAGGGTTAGGGTTAACTTCAGGGTTAACTTCAAGGTCAGGGTTAACTTCAGGGTTAACTTCAGGGTTAGGGTTAACTTCAGGGTTAGGGTTAACTTCAGGGTTAACTTCAGGGTTAGGGTTAACTTCAGGGTTAACTTCAGGGTTAACTTCAGGG
The DNA here is from genome assembly GCA_916701645.2 of Sebastolobus alascanus. Classification (NCBI taxonomy): domain Eukaryota; kingdom Metazoa; phylum Chordata; class Actinopteri; order Perciformes; family Sebastidae; genus Sebastolobus; species Sebastolobus alascanus. The sequence continues at coordinate 163,948 of CAKAOJ020000352.1, forward strand.
TTAACTTCAGGGTTAGGGTTAACTTCAGGGTTCACTTCAGGGTTAGAGTTAACTTCAGGGTTAACTTCAGGGTTAGAGTTAACTTCAGGGTTAACTTCAGGGTTAACTGCAGGGTTAGAGTTAACTTCAGGGTTAACTTCAGGGTTCACTTCGGGGTTCACTTCGGGGTTAGGGGCCACTTAAGATCAAACATTCATGACAAGATCAAACTGTTTTAGGACACTGCAGAGAAACATTGCAGCCATATGAATCACCCCGTCAGAGGCCGCTAGCCGCTGCTAGCCCTGTGTCGGCTGCTGCTAGCAGTGTGTTGGCCGCTGCTAGCAGTGTGTCGGCCGCTGCTAGCAGTGTGTCGGCCGCTGCTAGCCGTGTGTCGGCTGCTGCTAGCAGTGTGTCGGCTGCTGCTAGCAGTGTGTCGGCCGCTGCTAGCCCTGTGTTGGCCGCTGCTAGCAGTGTGTCGGTCGCTGCTAGCCCTGTGTTGGCCGCTGCTAGCAGTGTGTCGGCCGCTGCTAGCAGTGTGTCGGCCGCTGCTAGCCCTGTGTCGGCTGCTGCTAGCAGTGTGTCGGCCGCTGCTAGCCCTGTGTCGGCTGCTGCTAGCAGTGTGTCGGCCGCTGCTAGCCCTGTGTCGGCCGCTGCTAGCAGTGTGTCGGCCGCTGCTAGCCCTGTGTCGGCTGCTGCTAGCAGTGTGTCGGCCGCTGCTAGCCCTGTGTCGGCTGCTGCTAGCAGTGTGTCGGCCGCTGCTAGCCCTGTGTCGGCTGCTGCTAGCAGTGTGTCGGCCGCTGCTAGCAGTGTGTCGGCTGCTGCTAGCAGTGTGTCGGCTGCTGCTAGCAGTGTGTCGGCCGCTGCTAGCAGTGTGTCGGCTGCTGCTAGCCGTGTGTCGGCTGCTGCTAGCAGTGTGTCGGCTGCTGCTAGCAGTGTGTCGGCCGCTGCTAGCCCTGTGTTGGCCGCTGCTAGCAGTGTGTCGGCCGCTGCTAGCCCTGTGTTGGCCGCTGCTAGCAGTGTGTCGGCCGCTGCTAGCAGTGTGTCGGCCGCTGCTAGCCCTGTGTCGGCCGCTGCTAGCCGTGTCGTTTGCATGTTGCCAGCCTCTGAGTTTGCTGCATCCTCATCACAATCTATAAACCACAATAATTCAAAGTGTATAATCTGCCTTGACCTGATGAGTCAGTTTTAGAAGGTATTCCTGGGTTTCTTTAGGAAGGTAGCTGCTAGTTTCACTTCTTTCTTAAAGGAATAGTTTGACATTTGGAGACAGACAGTTAGACAAGAAGATGGATATCAGTCTCATATATAAATATGAAGCTACAGCCAGGAGACGCTTAGCTTAGCTTGGCTTAGCTTGGCTTAGCTTGGCTTAGCTTAGCTTGGCTTAGCTTGGTTTAACCCTAACCCTAGCAATAAGACTCCAGGAAGTCACTGCTCTTGGTCAAGAAAAACTTCAGTTGTGATACTGATTAAACAAAGAAAATAAAACCTGTTAATTATTGAGCTATAGAGACCCTGGTAGTTGGATTCTGTTCACTTTGGTCAGGGCCAGGCTAGCAGTTTCCCTCCGTTTCCAGTCTTTATGCTAAGCTAAGAGGCTGCTGGCTTTAGCTTCACCATATCGTGCTTCTCATCTAACTCTTGGCAAGAAAAAATGTCTAACTGTTCCTTTAAGTTTCTTAATGCTTTGGTTTCCAGAGAAAATATGTAAAAGCTTAGGACAGAATCATTCATTATACAAATGCTCATTGATCTGCATGCACTCCCACACTGCAGTGACTCAGAGCCGGCCAAGACCTGGCAAAGCCTCACCCCGAGAGAGCAGAGGAATCGGCAGCGAGCTGGTAAATAGCGAAGCTTTCCATCACTTTGTATTTATGTAATAAATATACAAATGTCAATTAGATGGTAATCTGCATGAGAAATAAAGAAAACCAAGTTATAACAATCATCCGCTGATAGCGATCAGTTTGACCCGGACAGACGTGAACACTATATTATGTTGCTTGTATTTCCCAGCATGCATCTACAGCCGATACTGTAGAAAGAAACTACATCTACGGTTTATTCATGCCGCCCACGTCGTCCAGAGAGAACAGCATATTACTGATGTCTTAGATAAAAAGGTGAATGTTATGTGAACGTTTTTCAAAATGCTTCAGATAATAAATAGAAAGTGGTTGAGCTCACTAAGGCCGGTTCTTCTAGTTCCTTCCTCTGACTTCACAATTTGCAGTCTGTAAATGTAGTTAATTAAAAGTGAAGATCTGAGATCTTTTCTGTGATCCAACATTAAAGGATTCCCAACTTCCAGAGCAGATCCACCATCACACTGATGTGCTCGTCTGGGAAACAATCCAATAGTTGACCTGTTGGTCAGACTTCTCCCTCCTCTGGATCTACATCTAACACCTCCTCCTCTTCCTCCTCCTCCTCCTCCTCTTCCTCCTCCTCCTCCTCCTCCTCCTCCTCCTCCTCCTCCTCCTCTTCCTCCTCTCCTCTCCTCCTCCTCCTCCTCCTCCTCCTCCTCCTCCTCCTCCTCTTCCTCCTCTCCTCTCCTCCTACTCTTCCTCCTCCTCCTCCTCCTCCTCCTCCTCTTCCTCCTCTCCTCTCCTCCTACTCTTCCTCCTCCTCCTCCTCCTCCTCCTCCTCCTCCTCCTCCTCCTCCTCCTCCTCCTCCTCCTCTTCCTCCTCTCCTCTCCTCCTACTCTTCCTCCTCCTCCTCCTCCTCCTCCTACTCTTCCTCCTCCTCTTCCTCCTCCTCCTCCTCCTCCTCCTCCTCCTCCTCCTCCTCCTCCTCCTCCTCCTCCTCCTCCTCTTCCTCCTCCTCCTCAGACGGTATTAATTTCTGTCCTGATTCCTGCAGCCATAAGTTAATACTCTTACTGCTCCGTCTGCTCCGTCATATACACTTAAGTCCGTCCACATGCAGCTCTCCTACTGTGATACACCGAGCAGCGTCTGAGACAGGTTAGTATCCCATCACCCCCCCCCCCCTTCACTCCCCCCCCCCCCCCCCCCCTCCTGCTCCCTAACCCTACCCCCCCCCTAACCCTACCCCCCCCCCCCCCCCCCCCTCCATAGGAGGTCCTGTATAATCACAGCTAATCAGCCTTCTACAGTAACTAATGGACACGACAGGCTCTGATTCTATAAGATGATGTAATGGGATGATGTACTACATGTTGTATTCCCTCTAATATCACAGCTAGCTGCTGATGTATAATGCAGAAGTGAAGATAACGTGATGTATGTTTCAGGAGGTTCTGTGTGCAGCTTATAGCAGATTACAGTCCGGTAGCTTTACTGAATGTCAGTCTGTGGATGAAGGCTGACAGTAGACTGGATATCAGAAGTAGACGTATAGTCACCGTGACGTCACACATCGCTTTGTGAACTGCTCGAGTTCGGCATTTTGTCCGTCGCCATCTTAGTTTTTTGGAACCAGAAGTGACAGAGAGGGCGGAGCTGAGTCCGACCCGACACTGAATGAGACGTTTTAGGAGACCATAAAGGTTCTAACGAACTTTGATGAAGTGAAAACACACTGTGATTAAAGGGTTAAAGATGTTAACGTCGGTAAAGATAATATTGATCTGAAGAAAAGTTAGATTGTTTGAAGAGTTCACCCTGAGAGCTGATCTGATCTGAAGAACCTGCTCTCACTCACTGTGGTTAAAACAGGAAAATTACAAAAAAATATCGCAAACTTTCACATGAAAACTCCTTCATTCCCAGACGAGCGCCGTGCCCCGTTCTGTAAACACAGCACCGGATTCCTGAGTTGGTCTTTTGTTTCCTGTTCTGAGAGGTAAATTAGTGCTTTCGTCGATGCAGTCTGGTAGATTAGGGTTCATGGACTCTTAACCCCTGAGCTACGAGACCAACAGGACCAACAGAACCAGTGTCCCGGGTCCCGGGTCCTCTCTCTGTGTAAATCATGCAGGCTGATCAGCACCAGCAGAGCAGCTCATGTGTGAAAGCAGAAGTGCAGCTTATGGATGCTAATAATAGGACTGGAAGGAGACGGTATAATTAGAAGGTTATTAGGTCACTGGTTAATATAAATGAATTAAAGGCAGCAGCACAATAGAGACTTAATGCAGGTTCTACTGTGAGAATCCTACTGAAGATTAGACTAGTGTTTCCCATAAAGGCTTCAAAGTATAATCTAATGTGTCATTTTCAACTGATTAGTTCAGTTTGTTCAGTTGTTCTTCTTTATAGTGAAATAATCCATATTAAGGATACAGTTGTCTAAAGATCTATTATTTTAATTTTTTTTAAATTTAACTCTCAAGTCTACGCGGACATAACCCGATGACATCATCAGGGACATCATTATTATTATTATACAGCTGTAGTATTGATGATCTCCTTTAAAGGACCCTTTACAACCATCACTCCTCCCTTTGACTGCAGCAACGTGAGCCGCCCACTGGAAAACCAGAGTTCATTTATTTTATTTAACATTTCAGAAAGTGTTATTTAAACCCAGAATGTAATATGGTCATTAAATTCACTGAATGGTTTTAGTTTTGACAGATAATAATATTATTGTCTGCCAATTTAAGCAATAAAAACGTAGATTTTTCTAAAAAGTAAAATAATTAGTTCTTCATTTTTAAGGGACCAGTCTTATTTTCTATTTTGTTTATTTACTATTACTACTCCTTAAAGGACCATGTGTGTAACATTTAGGGGGATCTATTAATATAATATTAATACGTATATTTTCTTTAGTGTTTAATCACCTGAAACTAAGAGCAGGTCCTCTTCACAGAGTCCTCCATGTTCCTACAGCAGCCCAGAACAGACAAACCAAACTCTGGGAACTTTAACTGCTTTGATCGGAGTCGATAACGTTACTCACTCCTGTCGCCGCCGCTCTCTCTCTCTCTCTCTTGCTTCACCACTCACTTCCCACGTACACACACACTCTAAGAAGTGGCTCTGCAGATGGCTCTAGAGAGGGACGATCTCTCCAACACGCTGAACATCGGGGCTTCAGTTGGTTGTAAAAACCTCACCTCACTGCTAGATACAGCCAGATCCTACACACCGGAGCTTTAAGAAAGCAACAGAAGTATTTATCTGATTACTCGATGTAAGAATCGGTAGAATACTGGATTACTAAACTAATGGATAGCTGCAGCCCGGGTGGTAACTGGTGGTAACGTTATTATCAGGTGATTAAACACTAAAGAAAACATAGTTGCTGTATATAGATAGATGTATTAAATGCTGCACACTGCTCCTTTAAGTCTCAAGCCAAAACCAAGATAACCCTGATGACATCACTATGACATCATCAGGGTTATTTTTCTAACTTTGGAGAGCTCGTCCAGAGCCAAAGAAGGCATTATACAACTGTAGTAGTGTAAGGTAGTGAATAAATAAATACATATTATTTATTATTATATTATATACAAGTATACAAAAGTATTGTATTTACTTGGAAAAATAATTATTTGTACTATTTTATATTACATATAATTAAATAATTTACAGACAATATATTCAAACATACAGACAATCTGTTAGGTGAATACTCCCTCGGACAGATATAAAGTGTATTAAAGTGAGAATCTGCAAAATATAGCTTGTTTTCATCCTCTCAGAATATAGACAGAATATTCTAAAAGCCACAGGAAAATATTTTTAAGATCTCAACTCTCAGGTCTTTTAGTGGATGAGGTAAACTCCTCGTGTGTGAAACCCCGTAGAGTTAATAACAAACAGTTTAAATCCCTGTAATATAACACAGTGAATCCAGGAGAGTGATCCAACACGGTGAAACAGAGCTAATGTTTTATTCTGAGTCAGGATTACTCTGCAGGCTCGGGAAGCTCTCACACAAATATCAGCCAACAAAAAGCATCAGCCAATGAAAAACTGAACAAAGCAGATAAAAAACTAAATACTTCAACGAGCATTCAGAGGGATGAAAATCACATCTTTTAAAAAGCTGCAGAAAACCAGACTGAATTTAAACGGCTTTGATTACAGCCTCATCTGCACCCCCCACCCCCCCCCCCCCCCCCCACATGCTTCCTTCTGGCCTCCTTCCT
>CAKAOJ020000352.1:175000-302500 GCA_916701645.2 Sebastolobus alascanus
AATATAAATTGAATTGTCTCTGTTTGCTTCAGTAGACGTGCACTCTGACTGCACTTATTTATACATTTTAAAAAAGTATGAACTAAATTAATGTCTACAGTTAATCAAAAAAACTAAACTTAATAAAAACAATGTATGAATGAAAAATAAAGATAAAGTAGATAAAATAAAGTAGTAAAATAGAGTTTTAGTGCCCTCAGAAACAGCATTTGTTAGCAGATAGCATCATCTCCTTGTTTCTGAGAGACATAAATCAAAAATAAATAATCAATGTTAGTTTAGTGGCCGTCTCTGGTGTTGGTCAACTTCTTAAAATGGCATTAATCAGCCAGATTAATCACTTCTATCACTAGAGAGAATGTCTGTTGTTGTTTACGCCAGTGAATAAAAACTTCAGTACTTTATCACAGCGACGCAAAAATCATATAAATAGCCAATATTGTCATTAAATAGGAATGACTGTTGACCTGCAAAATTGCCCACAGTTACCTAACCCCCCCCCACACTATCTTTAACAGTTACCATAAAGGGGGGGGGTATAAGTGTGTTATATGTGTGTTTGTCTCATTAGTGCAGCTTTATATTCCAAAGTGTAATTCCCTGACGAGTTTCCCGTTTGTGACAAACTCCTCCTCAACATGTGGAGTAACATCGGCATTTAAAAATACACCCAGTCTTAATCATTAATCTCTGCTGCAACAAAGGAGACCGTCCACCCCCCCCCCCCGCCCCCCCCCAATAACAGAAAGTGTCCGAATGAGATCCTGCTGCACGCCGCTCTGCTCACAGGAAGTGAGGAATTGAAAGTTGAGTGAAATCCAAGCTGTGTGCTGAGCAGCAGTGAGAAGCTGCGTCCACAGGAAGCTTCACTCGCCAGCGTTACATCTTCCTTCTGTGGTAGAAAACACTACAGAGAGCCCAGACTGCTGAGCTGGAGCCGCATCTCATGTTCTTACATGATTACTGCTTAATAAGGCTATTAGTTCATTAATGAATGATTATTTTAATCATTCTTTAATCTGTTTTTCTTTGATTAACTGACTATAAAATGCCCATCATAAGCTGAAGGTGATGACTTCAAACAGCTTGGTTTGTTCCAGCAGTCCAAAACTGGAGCTGCAAAGATTAATCCACTAGTTGTCAATTATTGAATGAATCACCAACTATTCTGATCATCAATTTGAGTAATGTTTTAAGAAAAGAAAAGTCTAAATTCTCAAATTCTGGCATCTTAAATTAATGAATATTTTCTGGTTTCTTTCCTCCTCTATGACAGTAAACTGAATATCTTTGAGACATTTGAGGACGTCAACACTGATCGACATATTTCACCATTTTCTGACATTTTATCGACCAAACAACTAATCGATTAATAGAGAAAATAATCGAGAGATTAATAAACGATGAAAATAATGGTTAGGTGCAGCCTTAGTCCAAAACCAAAAGATATTCAGTTTACACTGATATAAAACAGAAAACATTTCAGGAGCTAGAATCAGTAAACATGGTGTAAAAACTGGTGTTCTGTACGATCATTAAGGTTCTGGACCAAGAGATCTGGACCTCTAGTCCCGATGACTCAAGCTTCAAAAACACTGGATCCTACATTTCCCATAATGCAACACAGAAGTATCTTTGTTTTCAAACTCCACATGCCCGGTTTGTAACGCAGGCTTGTAGTGGGGGAAACCTCCGGTTCTGAGAAGTGAAGCTGAAGCTCCTTAAACCTTCATCCTGTCTCCCAGCCAGCAGGGGGCGACTCCTCTGGTTCTATAGAAGTCTCTGAGAAAATGAGCTTCTACTTCTCTCTTGATTTATAACCTCAGTAAACATTGTAAACATGAGTTTATGGTCTCAATCACTAGTTTCAAGTCTTCTTCAATACAGCATGATGTTCATTTAGTAAATTATGGTCCCATTTAGAGTCAGATAGACCATAAAGCAGGGGATGCTTTAGGGCGGGGCTACCTGGTGATTGACAGGTCGCTACCACGGAGTTTTCCGGTCTGGGAGTCGTCCGTGTTTTAGTCTTACAACTTTAACCCTTTAATCACAGTGTGTTTTCACTTCATCAGAGTTAATTCTAACATTTTGATCGCCTAAAAATGTCTGTTGTACTTAGCTCCTCCCTCTCTGTCACTACTGGTTGTACTAACCAAGATGGCGACGGCCAAAACATCGAACTCGAGGCTTCAAAACTCAACCAAACCACAAACTAATGGGTGACGTCACGGTGACTACGTCCACTTCTTCTATACAGTCTATGATTTGAAGTGACCAGTAAATGGACTTTGAGGTGTAAAATTGGCGGAGTGCTCCTTTAATTAGCATTTGTGATCAGTTCTGGTTCCCTCCAGAGCACAAAGACCCAACTATGGTCTTTATAATATAATGATAAAAACTTAGATAATCATCATACAGATACTGTACATGTGCAGATAGAGAGACAATCAACCAAAAGACTTCCCATCCAGATGTTTGAGGATCTATAAGGGGGTTTAAGGTTTAAAACCGTCACATCTGTAAGCATCCGCTCTACCAAAGTGCCTCTGAGCAAGTCACCCTTACCCTGACCTCCCTGGATGGAGGAAATAGAGACTAGACTTTCACCACAGGAATCAATACCAGTATCATGTTGAAGATGTGTTCATACCAGCTCCCAGTTACATTTCCCTCCTTTTAATCACACCAGTTAACACACTCAGTCTGAAGCTCGGGGTCAACGCTGGATCGATAGCATCACCACCTTCATGTGAACAGCCTAAAGCTGCTCCTAGCAACCGTCGCCACGGCGAGGAAACCTCATCGATCACCTCCGCTATGAACGAGCCTGGAAACGGCTGAATAAGGTGACTCTTCCTCGGGTAGAAATAAACGGATGAAGACGTGGATGTTGAGAGAGAGAAGTTAGTGTTTAGTGTGTCTTTATGAAATAAATCTCACACAGCAGCAGTGAAGAATTTGTTTAGGCTTAGAGACGTCCACAAAGGACAGACAGACACAAAGCAGCAGCAGACTGAGGTACACAGAGAGCTGATCGCTCTCATTGTACAGTGTAACACCATGCCGATGCCTCGTCAATAGACTGGCCTTGCTTGCACTTTGCATCATCCCACTGAGAATAAAACAACAAAAGCAGCGAGGTCACAGGACCAGGTGGAAGAACGAGGATCCAAAAACACAACCTGCCAACGTCCCCAGCAGCTCTACAACACACATATATATATATATATATATAATAATGCTGTACATTATCCCTTACATAGTTCATAGTTTTTTTACTTTCTGACTAAACACTACAGGTTAAGATGAAGACGGATGAAGAGTTTTACATGCCTCAGTAACATATTCATTAGCATCATTAAAGTCACCATGTGTACAGTTTTATTTACTTTATTATAGTTTTATAATAAAGCTGATGAAAACTGGTGTGTTGTTTTTAGCCCATTAATGTCAGTAGAGTTCTATACTTAGAGGCTTTCTCTGTGAGCTTTATTCTATAACTATACCCTCTTTCAATGGGAACAGAGTGAAATATACTGGATGAAAGACTCCTGACAGACATTCAATGTGTCAGATGGTTATTCCCACTATGAATAGGCCCGGAGTGGATCTCTAAGTGGCCACATCACTCAGTCTGAGTGCATCCTGAAGAGGCTGCTGTGTGTCTTCAGAGCTAATTCAAACCATTAGCCACAACCAGACGCTCTGAACATGTGTCCGAGGGAGAATCGGGAAAGGAAGGCAGAGATTTGTTTGAATAACACAATCACATCCCACTTCCTCTCACCTGGAACAGTTTAAAACTGGACCAGCTCTGGTTCAGAGAGGAGGCCGGGGAACAGGCTGGAGGCTCAGGAACAGAACGAGATCTGCATCTGGAAAACGTATGCGCATAATGTGGAGCCTTCTACCCAGGGACAGAGTATACGGATGACTCCTGAAATACAGATTACGGTGAAACACACCGCTTACCTCTGGAATCATAATCATCCTCCCAGCTCAGAATAAATACAGCAGCAGCTTTACATCGCTAACTCACTCTGCAAGGTGCCGGCAGACCAAAACACACACAGCATTAAACATGAAGGTTTTCAGGTTGGCAGACATCCATGTCTCAAATTACACAGTGGACATTTATGTATTTACTCCCTGAGTGATGAAACTAAGAGCCTAAACCTCAACTGTTACCCTGATATATATCATTCAGATTCAGAGCGCTGCACAAACACAACGTTAGAGAGAGAAAAAGAGAAAAAACAAAGTGATCCGGCTCGTTTAATACTGTAAAATACAGGATATGTCTCACTGTATTAGATTGGACTGGAAATGTTGTTCAAACTGATGATTAGGAAAACCGAAGGGAAGATATCACCTGATGTCCATTAGTCACTAGCAGATTATGTCCTATAAAATATTACTGCAGTGTTATCAAAAATATCAAAGTATCAATACAATTTTCCCTCGCGGTATCAAAAATGGTATTAAATATTGATATTTTTCAAGGTATTGTATCGAAGTATCGTGACAACGCTATATTACTGTATGTATAAAACAGCCCGCTGTAACAAACATTACTTTAATTGAGCAACAAATAATTAGTAGATTCTAATATTTGGTCATTTATCAAGCAAACAGTACAGACTAAACAACTTTTTATATTATTGTAAATTGATAACTTTTGGTCTGACGTAAGAAGAAAGTAACTTGTAAGATGTTCTGCTCAGAGTTGTTCCGATACCAGAACCAGAAATGCCTCCAATACAGCCTAAAATGCTGGATGGAGTATCGGCGAGTGCTCGAGTCTATGCACTGATCCGATATCACATTATCATTTATCAGCTTTATCAACACGTGTCACTCGCTACCTGATCCGTACATCCTGCCCGATCGGTACTGCAAACTAATACCACACACCCGTGGTTAAACACACCCGTGGTTAAACACACCCGTGGTTAAACACACCCGTGGTTAAACACACCCGTGGTTAAACACACCTTTGCACCCTGAGAGCTTGTTAACGTTGGCTGTTAGCTGTTAGCTGTTAGCAGCACAGTCCTGCTATGCTAAATGATGGAGCTAACAGCTAAAGTGCGGAGGTACCATTGAGTTACATTATGATGTGTTCAGGCTCTATTCAGTAAATAATGAGTATTAGGTGAAGGTAAATTCTAACGTTATCACGATGTGTTCAAATGTAATCTAGTAAAATGTAGTTTTTGGTGAGAAACTTGAATAAATCCAGTTGTCTGAAGAGATGTTTTCAGAGCGATATAAAACAGATAAAAGGGAATGATGATCCGTTAAACTTTTTTATTGTAACGTACTGGTATCGGATCGGTATTCTCTACCGGCCTATACGCTTCAAGTTCAAGTATCGGGAAGGCAAAAAATTGTATCAGAACATCTCTAGTTCTGCTGGCTCTTATGACATATTTTTAACATTTCACAAAGTAAATTATTAATCATTAAAAAGAATAGCTGCATATTTCAGGATATACGTTGATGATGCTACTCTCATGTCTGTGCACTAAATATAAAGCTAGGACCAGCAGGCCATTAGCTGCTAGCCTGGCTAGCTCCACCTCCCTGCACCTCTAATCTTTAATAATGAACCTGTCTTGTTTGTGTCATCTGTATACAAACAGAAATATCAAACAAGTTGTGATTATGGGGAGTTTAGCTAAGCTAATCAGCTGCTAGCTGTAGCTTTATATTTACAGTTCAGGCATGAGAGTGGTATTAATCTTCTCATCTATCTTTGGTCAGTAGGTGAATAAACAACAGTTGGGAAAACTGTTGATTTCAGAACCAGTGTCAACAGAGGGATTCATGCCTGCCAGTATTTTTACTAATTAGCTGTTTGGATCAAGTCCCTTATTTCAGTGTATTCACCCATTAAAAGTGCATTATCACTAGTGATCCCTACTGTATGGACGGTAAGTGAAGGCGAACTAGAAATTCCTGTGTGTGTGAATCTAAAACTAGCTTTAAATAATCATACAAATGCCCTTTGTTGAGTCCCCGTTTGAACGTTTATGCTTATTGAGCCTTCTTTGCCCTCCTTCCTCGATGATTCGCTTATGTAAGGAATCAGCACAAGCTTGTCTGAGCACCGTCTCTTATGAATACAACTCTGTACTGTACAGCAGCACACACACACAGAAAACCTATTATCTAATCACTGTTCGCCAAGCCTGCAGTCTAGACTTGAAAGGACCCAGTTGCTCTTCACAGAATCGGACTCAGTATGTTTGTTAAAGGCACAATGAGGCCCAATGAGTAGGATTCTCCTAAACAACAATGAGTAGGATTCTCCTAAAAAACAATGAGTAGACTCATACAGAAATCATCACTTCTGACCCACTAGAAGTGAGTGGCAGTGTCTGTATCTCCCTTTTTTTTTCATTTTGCTGGGTTCGGGACGTCAACCTCAATGAACATGTAGCGACCAAGGTGCCAGATTGTGAGCACGCATTGAAGAGAAAGCCACGAAAATGGCGGACACAGCGTTGAAAAAACACAAATATAGCGAGGAGGTGAAATGCCAAGAGGACAAAGCTCGTTCCAAAATTCGTGAATTTGTTTTTTAGTCATCAAACAAGAACTGTTAAAATTGGGGACGCACAATACTTATATATATATATATATATTTATTGGGACCCATAAATTATTGGCTTATAATAGGACATTTATATTCGTATGTATTATTCCGAGAAGAAGAAGAAGAAGAAGAAGAAGAAGAAGAAGAAGAAAAACAACAACAACAACAACAACAACAACAACAGCTCGCTGAATGGAGAGCCAGACACGTCATAGTCGGTGTGGATATTTTTCACAGTTTCAATGGAAGACAACACAATAGCAATTTACAATACAAGTTTTTTGATGAACTTTACTAGAAACAATAAATGAACATCTGAAGAGTCAGAACTGTTCTTTGTTTTTGTTGCGTTAACAAAAGTGATGCCAGTTAGATCAGAGGCCTGAGGCCTGGACTACGAAGCAGGATATGTGGTCAGCGAGGTAACTTCAGGTTTAACCCTTCAGGGTTTTCAGTCCTACGATGGTGGTTCACTTCTTACCGGGGTAGATCTCCATGGTAACTGATGCTGAACAGCTAACCTGCTCTGGTTATGTTCCAGATAAGAGATCAACTCATATAAAAGCACCTCCTACTGACCAATCAGAGCTCAGTGAGCAGATCTTATGATAATATTACACAAATATGAAGAAGTTTAAATCATAATCAGACTAAAAACAACACAGTTTAAACTGACAGATCCAGGACGGACAGCTGGATTTATGCTGTGGGTGTTTACCACTTTCAATTATTTTGTCGGAGACGGAACGCAGCTGAAAGACAGCTGAAATACTGTAGTTATGCACGCCACATCATTGCTAAAGGCCGTAATGAAGTGTAATCTATTCATCCATTACATTCATAAAGCTATTTATAATATCACTGCCCCATCCAGATGACTATATCTGACTTTTGAGTGTTCCGTTAAATTAATAAATCTGTTAATTCACACATCGGCAACTTTTTCTTTCACCAGCTGTCCTTCCTGCATTTGGCAGCTTCAACTATGTTACTTTTAGTCTGATTATGTGTTTAACTTCTTCGTAATATTATAGTTTGTAAAATGTGACGCTCTGCTGACAGTAGACTTGTCCATGTCTGTGATTGGTCAGATGTTGCAAACCTCGCCGCCCCTTTCATGTGAACTCGATCATAGTCAGATAGAGAAACCCTGGGTTGATTTACCGTAGGACCGCTTAGCAGGATGGTGGTTGTTAGGGTTAGTGGAGCCAGATAAGGAGAAGATAACCTGGGTTGATTTACCGTAGGACCACTTAGCAGGATGGTGGTTGTTAGGGTTAGTGGAACCAGATAAGGATATGATAACCTGGGTTGATTTACCGTAGGACCGCTTAGCAGGATGGTGGTTGTTAGGGTTAGTGGAACCAGATAAGGAGAAGATAACCTGGGTTGATTTACCGTAGGAACACTAAGCAGGATGGTGGTTGTTAGGGTTAGTGGAGCCAGATAAGGAGAAGATAACCTGGGTTGATTTACTGTAGGACCACTTAGCAGGATGGTGGTTGTTTGGGTTAGTGGAGCCAGATAAGGAGAAGATAACCTGGGTATATTGAACTCTGGTTTGGTCCCAGCTATGGGATATTAAATGATCCATCTTTGCTCACTACAGCATTTCCTTACCCTCAGGTGTGCATAAACTACCGACTTCTTTTTAAAATACAAAAATGGGAAAATATCTGTTATGTTATGTGTATCGGTCATGAGAAGCAGGTAATCATCAGTTATCTGCATCATTCATTCCTAGTTACAACCCTCCTCTACTGTGACTTCCTTTAACTGGCCTTGCTAGCAGATCATTGGTTTAAAAGCTAAAATAAAAAGAGGTTGATCAGAGGACAAGATCAACAACAGAGTAGGAATACAGGAGCTGGGAGGGATTCAATGTCTTGCTCAAGGGCACTTCTGAAGGGCAGCCACATGGCATGCAAGGGGTTTGACTTTGAACCCTCACCCTGCTGAAGGACTTATTACACCAACCTGCTGCCCTGCAAGTATTTAACAAATGTTGATGCTCCATTTAAACCACAACACCCTCTAACTTGCCTCAATATAGGTGTTATGTCAAAAGATCAGTTCTGAAAAAAAAAATTCTGGAATCGGATAATTTTTTTAGGAAACTTAGCAGTTCTGGACAACAACATACAATACATAAGGGATAATGTACCACGAGCCGGTCATTTTTGTGAAATAAACCCAGTCAGGACGATGCTGCACCCTGATACGAAGCGGAGGTCTCTCATCGCCATGAAGGGGATTCTTTCACAACAATGACCGGCTAGCTGGACATTATCCCGCTTATTACACGGCTAGTTACTGAAGAATCAATAATTTCACACAAAAACGGTCCTCCAGAGTCCGACATCAGAACTGCACCCATAGCAACGGTGTGCTATATATTGCAACGATCTGTTATACGTAGCAACGGTCTGCTATACATAGCAACGGTCTGCTATACATAGCAACAGTCTGCTATACATAGCAACAGTTTGCTATACATAGAAACAGTCTGCTATACATAGCAACGGTCTGTTATACGTAGCAACGGTCTGCTATACATAGCAACGGTCTGTTATACATAGCAATGGTCTGCTATACATAGCAATAGTTTGCTATACATAGAAACAGTCTGCTATACATAGCAACGGTCTGTTATACGTAGCAACAATCTGCTATACATAGCAACGGTCTGCTATACATAGCAACGGTCTGCTATACATAGCAACTATACATAGCAATGGTCTGTTATACATAGCAACGGTCTGCTATACATAGCAACGGTCTGCTATACATAGCAACAGTCTGCTATACATAGCAACGGTCTGCTATACATAGCAACTATACATAGCAACGGTCTGTTATACATAGCAACGGTCTGCTATACATAGCAACGGTCTGCTATACATAGCAACGGTCTGTTATACATAACAACGGTCTGCTATACATAGCAACGGTCTGCTATACATAGCAACGGTCTGCTATACATAGCAACGGTCTGCTATATATTGCAACGATCTGTTATACGTAGCAACGGTCTGCTATACGTAGCAACGGTCTGCTATACGTAGCAACGGTCTGCTATACGTAGCAACGGTCTGCTATGCATAGCAACGGTCTGCTATGCATAGCAACGGTCTGCTATGCATAGCAACGGTCTGCTATACATAGCAACGGTCTGCTATATATTGCAACGGTCTGTTATACGTAGCAACGGTCTGCTATACGTAGCAACGGTCTGCTATACGTAGCAACGGTCTGCTATACGTAGCAACGGTCTGCTATGCATAGCAACGGTCTGCTATGCATAGCAACGGTCTGCTATGCATAGCAACGGTCTGCTATACATAGCAACGGTCTGCTATACATAACAACGGTCTGCTATACATAGCAACGGTCTGCTATACATAGCAACGGTCTGCTATACATAGCAACGGTCTGCTATATATTGCAACGATCTGTTATACGTAGCAACGGTCTGCTATACGTAGCAACGGTCTGCTATACGTAGCAACGGTCTGCTATACATAGCAACGGTCTGTTATACATAGCAACGGTCTGCTATACATAGCAACGGTCTGCTAAACATAGCAACAGTTTGCTATACATAGAAACAGTCTGCTATACATAGCAACGGTCTGCTAAACATAGCAACAGTTTGCTATACATAGAAACAGTCTGCTATACATAGCAACGGTCTGCTATACATAGCAACGGTCTGCTAAACATAGCAACAGTTTGCTATACATAGAAACAGTCTGTTATACGTAGCAACGGTCTGCTATACATAGCAACGGTCTGCTAAACATAGCAACAGTTTGCTATACATAGAAACAGTCTGCTATACATAGCAACGGTCTGTTATACGTAGCAACGGTCTGCTATAAAAAAATTACAGACCGTAGAACGCAGTGATTGACCAATCAGAATCCAGTATTCAACAAAGCCGTGTAGTAAATTGTGTTAACTTTCATTCTAGTGATGCCGTACTGAACATGTGACTCTGACGGGGGTCAGATCAGTGGAGGAGGTTTATAAATATGAAATTATGACATGACAGTGGAAGGACTTCACCGTCCTGCTTTGATGGCTGAATTTGAGCTGAAACTAACAATCATAATCGGAAAATCTGCTGATTATTTCGTCAGAAAATATTGGACCCAATATCCCATGATCCAAGGCAGCATCTTGAAATGCTTATTTTATTCAATCAGTGGTCTAAACCTCAAAGATATAACATTTGTATTGTGATTAAACAGAGAAAAGCAGCAAATACTCACATGAGAAAATGACATCAGGCATTTGAGTTTGATTCTTACGATCGACTAATCAAGTCTGAATGATCAAATCTGACCATGGGCTCTGCTGTAAACTGTCATTCCTGTAATGATTATGATCACTGCTGCTTTACTAACACACATCTGAATTAAACATGATTTATTGCAATATTGGATTAATTCTCTGGACACAGAAACTCAAACACACAAGTGCTTGATTCCTCACAGTTTTCCTCAACATTTGCAGCATCTGTACCATTATCATTCGCCCCTTGTTCCCATAATATAAGTATAGTTGATTTCAGCAGGGAATCAACCAGCAGCAGCAACAGGAGCAACATCACCAGCAGCAGCAAAAAAATGAGCCACAATAGAGAGATGGGCAAGTACAAAAATCCAGAGGGCCTACTATTCAATATCCACGATCAAATATAACACATTTAACATATTTCAGATAATATATGTTGTCTATTTTAATGCATTCTGAATGTCCACAAATATAGATACCTATAGGAATGTCTAGCATAGAATAGGGTGCAGGTACAACCACGTTTAAGGCTGTTTATTCAGTATAATTTGAGACATATCTCTACACCAGACTACAGCAGTGTAGTGACAGACAGAATGAGTCCCTGGCTCACACTAATCCTCTCCTCACCTCCCTATAAGCCCCACTGCTCTCTTTCTACTCAACATCCATCCAAATCCTGTGACACATTCCACCAACTGGTGACATTTTGTTGGAGGCGGATCGGAGACACACCTGAAGCAGCGTCCTTCCACACGACGGTGAGATGGAGAGCAGCCGGGATGATGAGCTCTCTGCAGAGAAACGGGCTGTAATCAGCACGCAGCTCAACCCGCCGCCTCTCTGTGTGTGTGTGCGGGTGCATTGTGTTTTCTGCATGTGTGTGCGAGATGCAATAACAATAACAAACCCCCCCTCCCTGTGCGCGCTCCCACAGGAGGCACGAGGCCACACCATCACTGTCACAGGTATTTAACATGCAGATTTACCTGCTGAAGTCTCTCTTTCTTCTGCTTCTTCTGCTTCTTCTGCTTCTCTCGCTTATTTAAATGTCTCCCTGCGCTGCTGCTCTCTCTGCATCTCAGTCCAGCTCGATGCTTGGATGGATGGAGAGGAGGAGGAAGAGGAGGAGGAGGAGGAAGAGGAGGAAGAGGAGGAGGAGGAAGAGGAGCGGAAGCCTTTGAAGTGAGGAAATCTGGGTCCCTGCTCGCGACCCAGCTGCGTGGATTGGATTTCTGTGGTTTCCAAGGCAGCGGCCGTCGACCTGACGAGCGTCAAGCTGCAGCCTGTCGCAAAGAAAGACCACTTCCTGTTTACATTTCAAAATAAAAGTCTCAATTAAAGGTGCCAAACAGAAGGAGGAACACAACATAAACGTAAACTATTCTTTAAACACGATGTTGTTTTTTATCCGTCCTATAAATTAGCTTGTGTAATAATTTTCACCTGAATTTAGATTCAAGATTCAAGATTCCAGATGTTTATTGTCACGCCGGTTATACAGGTACAATCTGTGAAATACTTTTAGCTGGGAAGTTCCATTAAGAAAGAAAACAATAGGTTAAGTAGCAAGATAATAGAATAAAGTAAAAAATAAAAATAATAGTGTATTTACAATAATATACAGTATAATAATAAAGGAAATACTTGGTGTGCAGTAAATATATACAAGTATTGCACAGGCATTTATATATATATATATATATATATATATATATATATTGCACAGAGGTATGCTTTGAAGTATTGCACTTTTTTTTCCTTTTTTTTATTGCAATTACTTATTGCACATAGTGAGAGAGAGGGTGTTTGGGGATGTGATTTATCGGTTTGCATTTAAAAGCCTAACTAGCTGCTAATTAACTCCATTATATCTTTTGCATGTTTCTCTGTATCATCTCTGCCAAAACACATAACAGAACTTTTATTCTATATAAATTAATTCAATAAACAATATAAATATTATTAAGGTGTTTCTCCTCTAACTACTTTTTGTACACTAAAATATATAGAAGGGGAAAGCTTTTTATTTACAGGTGATAAATGTCCCTTTTCAACAGCAGGTACAACTAAAAAAAAAAACCTTAAATGTGTTGAAAGTTTTACTAATTAAATACTCGCATTAATGTTTAAGATATGCAGCTCAGTTAAGCCTAACCTATATTTACATATTCTATTTTAGTTGTACTACAAATATACAGGAAGTTACCAGTTTATTAGGTACAGCTAGGTGAAGCTAGTAGGACTTATTGCAAGGTTGTGGTATTAAACTGCATTTAGCTTTAGCCTGGTGTTCCTAATTAACTGGCAACTTAATGCAGATCAAATCTGTAAGTTTTACAAAAATACAGTAAGTATGTTTTAACCGTTTATCTTACTTAATTTCTCATGTTTCGCTTGTAAATGTTTGTGTTTTGGTTGAACTATTGTGTCACTGTACACATTAATGTACACATTAATGTGTACATTAATGTACACATTAAAGTACACATTAATACAGAAGTACACCTGTTGCATAATAGTGTAGAGTGATTTTATACTGAAGGTTAAACACCTTAATACCTGCAGGTATTTCTTGCAGTTCCTGTCTCCAGCTTGACGCAGCTCAGACGAACCAGGAGATGCAGCAAACCGGCGTCACTGCGCATGCGCGGCCGAAGTATTGCGAGTGTTTCCGGTGATGGCCGAAGCCACCGCCCACCCCGCGGAGCATCATGGGAGAGCGGGGCAGAGTAAATATCACACTAACATATAATATCACACTAACATATAATATCACACTAACATATAATATCACACTAACATATAAACACCTGTGGATTAGAGGCTCAGTTCACTTTGATTCATGAACTGAAAGAGAGGAAATAATCAGGTTTTATTCTTTATTATTTATTATTTTGCACAAATTCAGACTTCAGACTAAAACTACACAAACAAAACAAACAAAAAATACACAGTGCAGGACGAGGCAAAAACCCCACTGGGTTTATCTGAAGCCTCCACTTAGTGTTAAAGTGTCACAATGTTATAGAGAACACAAGATTAATATACAGAAATAATATGACTACATTATAGTTATTGCAGATAAAAAAAAAGCTAATTTCACTGGCGTCCTCCCACCTACCTGTATATGATTATGTGCTAAATAGAGATGGATAATATCATTTAAAATGCTTTCTCCAATTTACAGGTTCTATTCTTGAACATTAAGACATTCTAAGATGTGTAGACATGTCATGGAAATCTATTTTAATAATTAAAGTCTATGTTAAAGACATTTCAAACAGTATAAAAACATTTAAAAAAAATAATAATACTGCACTTGAAAAAATTGCATATATTCTCACTTTTGTGAACTATTGCAGCTGCATAATGTTTAGTTACCAACAGACATCTGTAATGAGAACAACAGTCTGCAGACGCTGGTTTACAGTAAACACAGTGGTTGTTGACTTGGATCTAGGCCCATCTTTCACACCTATTATACCCACTATAACCGGTTAGAGAACTCTACTGCATATCAACAACTTCTAGGTCTATCAACATCTGGGGAAAAACTATAACTGCACTTATTTTCCTTTTAAATCAGACCAGTGTGCAGAGCTGTGCAGACACCATGTCGGTTCCCTCAGAGTCCTGCAGCTCCTCAGCTCCACCACTCAGCTGTTCCTCAGCTCCACCACTCAGCTGTTCCTCAGCTCCACCACTCAGCGGCGCTGTTGCTCCGTGTCTGAATCTCCTCCTGCAGCTCCTCGTCTCTGTCCATGGTGCTGATTTAAGTGACTCTGCTGCAAACAGTCACTTGGACAGAAACACCCTAAGCTTGCATACAGAGCCTAAAATAACAGAAGAACGGTCACATCGTGTTTCCTGTTATCTGCAGTACTTTGTGGGACTTCCTGGGATGAGTTGTGGTAGTTTACTGTGGCTGTGTGTTTCAATACCAATACTACCATAATATTTAGTACCAGGAAAAGACTTAGTTTGTCCCTATATATCTACAGTATAACACCAGGATGTCCTACTATGTACATCCGGTTACATTTTGCAGTATGCAAGCCAGCTTGCTTTTTTGGCTATTCTGACCCACAATCCTTTGCGCAGCAGGTGGATAAGCAAGAGGGTCAAAGTTCAAGTTGCAATGTTATGAGGAAGTAGTATATGGTGCCTTCAAATGAAACTGGGGAGCTCGTGGTTACAACACGGGAAGCTAGCTAGCTTCTACTGATTCTAGCTTCTGAAATGTGAGGATTTGCTTCATTTATCTGTTTTATATCAGTGTAAACTGAGCTCGTGAAACTGCGGTAACGTGAGCCACAGAGTGTTAAACCGTGGTTCCACCAGCCGCCGTCTGACTTCTTTTGCTCCTAAAGTAGTGTTATTATGGTATGGATGACCTCTGAGCAGGGCTGGACTGGGACAAAAAATCGTACCCTGGCATTTTAGCCCAGACCGGCCCCATCACCGCCCGTTTGTGCTGTGTGTACCATGTTTTGTTGAAGGCTCTATTCGAGGAAATACCTTCAAATGTGGTTGTTTTGTATACTTGCCAACCTTGAGACCTCAAACATTAAAAATAAGGAGGATTTCAAAACCAAAGCGTGGGGTCTGGGGGTCCTCCCCCAGAAAAATTTGAGTTTCAGAGACTTTGTTTCCTGAATTCTGGTGACTTTAAAACAATGAAAATAACAAAATAATAAGTACACCGCAACAGCATTTTATGTTGAACTTCTAATTTTACCTTTAAATCTCAGGAAAGAAAACTGAATAATTTGCCCCTCTGGCATAAACTTTGCGTGTGAATATCTAGCATAAACTAATATTCATAAATTATAATTCATTTTTTTGCCACTGCTGTCCCTTTTTAGGATTATATTGCTTTACAGTGCCAGAAACAGTGATGCTGAATTCCTTATTAAAAATGTTGAGAACTTCAGCTGGGTCTCATACAGTATATCAGTAATACATCAGATCATCATTAATGTTTGTTGAGTCTTATTGGACCTATCACATTCAGACTCTGATGGGGGGGCCATTTAGATTCCAGGGGTGGCCTGTGCCGGCCCCGGCCCCCACTTTGGCCCCGCCCCTGGCAGACACACATAAGCAGACAGACAGAGAGAGATAGATAGTAAACAGCAGAGGATCAGAATCACATGTTGACCAGCGCAGAGAAATGCGCTTCTGATGTAAACAGCCAGGCTTCAGCTCCAGCGGAGATTAATAGCGCGGCGCTTCCGCTCCCTATAGGAACCCACGCGGCGCAAATACGCAGGCGCTGCGCCGTTATGTATCACCGTTATGAATCACCGTTATGAATCTCCCAGAGAACCTGATATGGAGAGGGCAGAGGAGAGTACCGACAGCTTTGTGAGAAGCTCCGGTACGCATGAAAAAGTCACGGTACGCCAAGGAGTAAAATGATTAACATCCTGCGTACCGCTACGTAACGGCCCACTTCGAGCTCTGCTCATCTCTCATGACATATGAGCCAGGCTGCTAGCCCATAACTGCTTACTGCAAACTCTACACTAACTCCCTCATCTCTCTCCCTCTCCTCCTCACTGTGGCCGCCCGGCACAGAGCGAATGGGACAGCCCAGTGTCAATTAAGGAAAAGAAATGGGTCGATTTACTTGTTTTATAGGCCAAAAAAAAAAAAAAAGGACATACGTCGGCCCCAAAAGGACGTCGGCCCACCGGGAAAACGCCCGGTATGCCAGATGGCCAGTCCAGCACTGTTTCTGAGGGAGGAGAACGGCGTTACAGCGGTTTTGCACTCAGCGGCTCACGTTACCTCAGTGTTGTAAAGGGAAGAGTGAGCGGAGGAGTACTCGGCTGGTTGCAATCTGCAACCACACCACTATATGCAGCCAAATCCTCCACACTGTCCCTTTAAATGTATATCATGACACATAATGTACCACTGGTACATTTAATCATTACCTTTTGGGTTTGAAGGCCGTCTCATCTCGCCGACAGTACCATCACTCATCGTTGAACAGCTGGAAATGCGTGTCAGGTTTTAAGGCCTCTCTGAAGCAATGAATGAAGTGTAATCTCAGCCTGCACAGACCGATTTCATGGTCATTTTATGCAATTAAACCCTGCATCAAAATGAGTGGCTCATGTGATACAAAAATAAAAAAGCCTACCTCACTTTGGCAGCGCGGGTGTAGTACTCGTATCACGAGGGTCTGCATGGCTCGATGGGCAGAGCATGGCACTGACACACTGCCGAGGCTAAGGGTTTAATAAGCTCCGGGTTCAGCTCTTCTCACGGCACTTTGGATAAAAGCTGCCACAGATTGGCAGAATAAAAGAAGATAATAGTAGAGTGGACTGCTGGGTGGCCGGCGCAGCGAGCGGAGGCCGATAAATGTCACAGTGAGGTGTGAAGCTGTTCATCAGCAGAGTGGACGGGAGGAAAGCTACACAGCTCAGTGACTTGTTGTAACCGCTGTACTGTTTCACCTCAGCTGCTTCTACGTTCAAAACACTATTCTGTCTTTTTAAAGGGGCTCTATGTAAGAAACAGATATCGCTTGTTATCAGTGACACATGTGGCCGTTAAGTCAACAACAGTCAGCGTCCTGTTGCTCGCACTACGTAGACGTGAGCGAGCATCGGCCAAAACAGTGAGGCGACACACACAAGAGACTGAACGTGATTGACAGCTAAAACCACAATTTCACTATATATACTGTATATATATATATATATATATATATATATATATATATATATATTTCACATGCTTGGCATGATGTTAGCTACCAAACGAAGGTTCCTCCATGAATCGAAGTCCCGCCGATGTTGATCCTAGTGTTCTCCCGACGTCGGTCACATTCCTGTTTCACCAGACGGCCTTCACCAGATACAACTTTGTTTTTTGGTGCTTCCCGTGGAGTTTGTGTTGGAGTCTGAGTCGTGGTGGAGGCTGGTCGTTTGTTGCTGTTAGCGGACTCCATTTCTAACCCAACGTTAGCTATAGTTGCACACTGTTAGCCCTGTAAGCAGAGCTGAAAATAAAGACACTCACGAGCGTGCATGAAGTTACATCCTTTGGATTTTCACGGGAAAAAGTCGACAGTCGACAGGCTGATAGAGGAAACCAAGAAAGTCATAAAAGGTCTCATTTTTTAGGTTACAACCTGTTCACACACTGGCAATAAAAAATGTTTATATGTGTAAAAAGTTACACACAGTCCCTTTAAGTCTTGTCACTGTTCCATTACTTGTTTGTGTTAGTAAGTTCAGAAGAGGATTTACAGGAGAGACTTTAGGCTTCAGCAACCATGAGGTTAATGAACAAATAAGACAATTGTCCACACATCAGAATAATATTTTAATAAATAAATAGCAGCATCACACAGAAAAAAAAGAAAATATACATTGTGTGGATGATGGAATAATCATAGTATAAACTCAAAGATGTGTCGTAGACAAACATTCACAATTAAAATGGTATAAAAAAACAGCCACTGCATTAACAGAAGAACACATAAAAAGATAGCTAACCCACGAGCGCCGGATCATACAAGAGCGAGACAAACCAGGCAACCGGTCTGCGTCAATGCAAACGAGCATCGGAGGGTGCTGACACCTCGGGGTGCGAGAGTTTAATGTGGGGAAGGTGCATTGGAGAAGTTGGGTTTGCCAAACTCTTGAACAACCTGCAGCTCTGGCTATTCTCAGAGCCGTTCAGTGACAGAGATGTTTGGGGAGAGAGGTGAGTTCACCGGCCATGCTTTATGAAAGTCAGCATGTTGAGGTATTTTAACATTAGATTTGAAAACTGTAAGATCTTGCGAGTTCTTTTGATTTAAACTTATCACCTATAAATCATGTTTTCAACAGAGAGGAAGCGCTGTACCAGACCTCCCTCTCGGATCTCACATTTAAAGGAAAAATCCACCCTTGGATTCTTTTACATTCGTTGACATTGCCAGGAATGATTGGTGCATTACATGACTTATTTTGTGGTTAAAGGGATAGTTCAGGTGTTTCTCAGTGGGGTTGTATGAGGTACTTCTCCATAGTCAGTGTATTACCTACAGTAGATGACGGTCAGCACAACCCAGTTTAGAGAAACAGACAGGAGTACCAGCACAGGAGCAAAGTGATGTACTGCTGTGGACGGGGGGGGGGCAGCAGATAAACAGATTTTAGACACCTAAATGAATCAATATCAGTTTAAGTGTACGTTATATTTAGAATATTTTCACAGCTTTACCTCGCCGTCAGACAGCCCTTTCTTATCTATGCTCTTGCCAAAGCCACCAGACTCCTTTGACAAAAACAGTAATTTTTACCTCGCACAACACAGGAGTTGCTGATCTACCGCTGCCTCGATTGGTTAGTTTGTTTGTGTTATTGTGTGACTTTGGTGAATCTCAAATTACCAAAGTCACACAATAACACAAACAAATCGGGGCAGCGGTAGATCAGCAACTCCCGTGTTCTGCAAGGTAAAATATGTGTTTTTTTGTCAAAGGAGTCTGGTGGCTTTGGCGAGAGCACAGATAACGGCTTCCGTTCCCCGTTGCAAACATAGACTATAAAGCTGTCTCACGTCAAGATAAAGCTGTGAAAATATTCTAAATATGGCGTACACTTAAACTGATATTGATTCTTTTAGGTGTCTAAAAACCGTTGTGCTGCCCCCCCGTCCACAGCAGCACATCACTTTGCTCCCGTGCTGGTACTTCTGTCTGTTTCTCTAAACTGGAGGTGTGCTGATCGTCATCTACTGTAGGTAATACACTGACTATGGAGAAGTACCTCATACAACCACACTGAGAAACACCTGAACTATCCCTTTAAGTGCTGCAATTTACTGCTACTTATTTCACTACCTTCCACACTGACAGAAAGGTCTCAAACCTATTTAAAGGAATAGTTTGGAATTTGGGGATTACTCACTGTCTTGCTGAGTTAGATGAGAAGATCGATACCACTCTCATGTCTGTGCAGTGAATATGGGCCGCTGTTAGCTTAGCTTAGCTTAAAGACAGGGACCAGCTAGCCTGGCTCTGTCCAAAGGTAAAACATCTGTCTACCAACACTTCCAAAGCTCACTAATTAACACATTATATCTCGTTTGATTCATTTGTATAAAAAAACGTGCAAAAATGAAAAATTTTGTTTTTTCAGAAGGTTATATGCTGGAAGTCACTGCTTCCGGCCAAGAAATAGTTCCAGCACAAAACTCCCCATAAAACCACAACTTGTCAGTTTTTGTGAGGACTAAACTAATAAGATGTTAATTAGCATGTTTTAGTTTAATTTAACTTTGGACAGAGCCAGGCTAGCTGTTCCCCCTGCTTCCAGTGTTTATGCTAAGCTAGGCTAACCGCTTCATATAAAACAACCACTTTCTGTTTTTCTATATTGTGCTGAAGCATTTCTGGATGAATGTTTCCTTTAAGCTTGTGATGAAACATCTCACTCACAGAGTTAGACCATTTTCAGATACACTTCTGAAGCATTTCTTGTACAAAGCATTGCTGCCTGGAAACATAAAGTGGTCCTGGAGAGGGAATCAGCCCTTCTCACTTGTATTAATATGAAACTCTGTCAGTAAACGGCTCCAACTATTTCTATACACACCAGACCTAGATCGAATTATTAGTTGAAATCCCTCCAGTAAAATACTGAGTGATTGCTCTCATCTGTCTGGACCGCGAGCCGGACAGGATTGGCATCTGCAGGGACAACCCGATTCAATCCATCGTGCCAGACGCAATCGATAGAAACCCAGAAAAGTTACTGAATCAATCTCAGGTAGCAATTTGAGCCGGGCCTGGTACACACACAGGTACACGGGAAACATAGAGTTATTACATTGCGACATACTGAGTTGGCTGGCCTGGCTGTAGCTCTTTGCTTGCTCACATCTGTATGGATCAAACATGACTCGTTCCACTTAGTTCAGAGAGTCCTCTCTTCTCCATTTTTCTCTTGTTTATGTTGTTATTGTTGGTATTTTGCATTTTGATAAAGATGAAATGCCTGCAAGCTGTTTGCAATGTGCAATTTGTTGATTGCTCTTTGTTCTTTCTTTCCTTCCCGCGCCGTTTCATTCCTTCCGAGTATTAAAGAGAGAACAAAAACAACGGATTGAGGCAGAGAGGACCTTTTGAACATCACTTCAAACATGCAGGATATTTGTAGGCCAAACCGTGGTTGCCGGCTTGCCAACATTAGCTCATGTAGACCTCTCCTTGTGGAGAGAAAAGTGGTGCGAATGACCACCGTGTATGTCTGTAGCATACAAATTATACAGAGATGCACAGAATTAGAATGAAATTACTTCCAGTTCTTGTGTTTCATTCTAATTGTATGCAGAGGTGGCTGCAGACCTCAGGCTCTGGATTTGATTGCAGGCTTTAACCTTTGCTCTTTGACCTTGAAGAGGGAGTTATGGGTAAAAAGGGGTTTACATTCAGGTGTTTGTAATTCTGGTTGTCCTATGGCTGAAGGGAGTATTACCAAAATGAATTATCGACCACTGGGGAAAGTGACATCTACTTTGATAAGATAATATCGAGGCAGGAAGGAAAACTCAGTGTGTCAATCAGTATTTTTTGCATTTAAAGGGGTACTACAGCAAATTAGTATTGCACTGCCATAACGTTAAGGAACAAAAAAGAGACAAATTAAACAAAAAATGGTCAAAATCAAAGCAGCAGAGGCTGAGATATCCTGACTTTTAGTCTAAATCCCCAAACACACTACAATTCCCATAATGCAACTCAATAGCATCTTTCACCCGACCTCACTCCTGCCAATATCTTTAAAATCTCAGATCTCCAGCTTTAAAAAAGGGTTTGGTTGTGTCCGTAGCTCCACACTAACATGCTATTCAGTACGCTAAAACAGTATGTGAGATATTTTAGTATGTCCGAAACCTTAGAATGAAACCAATAGTACGCATAAATATCCCACAATGCAATGCGGTAGTGAAGACAATATTCATAACAGACGTTTCAATTTAAGTGTAAGTATAAGATTTCACTTTGCTAGGCGTAAAATATATTTTAAATTAGTTCAGACTTTGATTCTCACAAATCATCGTTTGGTCACATCAGGTTGGTACGGGTTACCATGGTTACGTGTCTCCAACCGGCGAGGAGGCTCTCAGGAAGTGACGACGTAAATCACAGCTCAGTGCGTCTGAAAAAATCCAACTACTGTTAATTCACACAAAAGTACGTTGAACGATAGTACACACATGTTGAGTACGTGGTGCATAGTGTGCGATTTCGGACACAGCCTGATGACATCACTCTGATGTCATTAGGGTTATTTTTTTTTCAAACTTTGGAAAGCTTCTCCAGAGCTTCAGAAGACATTAGACGAGTAAACTGGTGGAGTGATCTCTTAAAGCGTTACTTTTCTCAATGTAGTTCTATTACAACACAAACCATTTAGCTCTACTGAACTAAACCTATGTTATCAACATTGTCGTCACTACCACATTGCATTGTGGGATATTTATTGATTATCTATTGGTTTCATTCTAAGGTTTCGGACAGACTAAAATATATACTGTTTTAGCGTACTTAATAGCATGTTAGTATGGAATGTGGGACGTAACCAAAGCCTTTTTTAAAGCTGGAGATCTGAGGATTGAAAGATGTGGGCATTTGAGAGGTTGCATTATGGGAAATGTAGTGTTTTTGGAGATTGAGACTAAAAGTCAGGATATCTCAGCTTCTGCTGCTTCGATTTTGACCAATCTTTGTTTAATTTGTCTCTTTTTAGTCCCTTAACTTTATTGAAGTGCAATACTAAATTGCTGGAGTACACCTTTAAATGCAACAACAGAAGACATTAGACGAGTAAACTGAACCTGATGTTCCCCTTTAAATGATCTCTTAAAACGTTACTTTTCTCAATGTACTTCCTTTACGACACAAACCATTTAGCTCTATTGAACTAAACCTACAAAGCCAATCACTATATGCACACAAGTTTCAGCTTCTATTATCTCTTGTTGCTAAGAAATCTAAATTTGCCACCTTTAAAATCCACACAATATTGAATTATTTTCTAAGGCAGTATATTGCAGCTGATGGAGATGCAGAGTGGAGGTATCACGCCGTTAGACGTCAATGTCAGATGACGATAAGATGTGGGAGGACGGGGTGGGGGGGTTGGGGGGGGGCGTGCTACAGAGCTGTGAGGGTCGGCGACCTGCCCTGATAGAGTCAGGGGTCTGTCCTGATAGAGTCAGGGGTCTGTCCTGATAGAGTCAGGGGTCTGTCCGTTAGAGTCAGGGGTCTGTCCTGATAGAGTCAGGGGTCTGTCCTTTAGAGTCAGGGGTCTGTCCTTTAGAGTCAGGGGTCTGTCCTTTAAAGTCAGGAGTCTGTCTGTTAGAGTCAGAGGTCTGTCCTTTAGAGTCAGGGGTCTGTCCTTTAGAGTCAGGGGTCTGTCCTTTAAAGTCAGGAGTCTGTCTGTTAGAGTCAGGGCTCTGTCCTTTAGAGTCAGGGGTCTGTCCTTTAGAGTCAGGGGTCTGTCCTTTAAAGTCAGGAGTCTGTCTGTTAGAGTCAGAGGTCTGTCCTTTAGAGTCAGGGGTCTGTCCTTTAAAGTCAGGAGTCTGTCTGTTAGAGTCAGGGGTCTGTCCT
Source organism: Sebastolobus alascanus (assembly GCA_916701645.2). Taxonomy (NCBI): domain Eukaryota; kingdom Metazoa; phylum Chordata; class Actinopteri; order Perciformes; family Sebastidae; genus Sebastolobus; species Sebastolobus alascanus. The sequence goes on from CAKAOJ020000352.1 coordinate 198,535, forward strand.
TTAGAGTCAGGGGTCTGTCCTTTAGAGTCAGGGGTCTGTCCTTTAGAGTCAGGGGTCTGTCCTTTAGAGTCAGGGGTCTGTCCGTTAGAGTCAGGGGTCTGTCTTTTAGAGTCAGGGGTCTGTCCGTTAGAGTCAGGAGTCTGTCTTTTAGAGTCAGGGGTCTGTCCGTTAGAGTCAAGGGTTTGTCCTTTAGAGTCAGGAGTCTGTCTGTTAGAGTCAGGGGTCTGTCCTTTAGAGTCAGGGGTCTGTCCTTTAGAGTCAGGGGTCTGTCCTTTAGAGTCAGGAGTCTGTCTGTTAGAGTCAGGGGTCTGTCCTTTAGAGTCAGGGGTCTGTCCTTTAGAGTCAGGAGTCTGTCTGTTAGAGTCAGGGGTCTGTCCTTTAGAGTCAGGGGTCTGTCCTTTAGAGTCAGGGGTCTGTCTGTTAGAGTCAGGGGTCTGTCTGATAGAGTCAGGGGTCTGTCCTGATTGAGTCAGGGGTCTGTCCTTTAGAGTCAGGGGTCTGTCCTGATAGAATCAGGGGTCTGTCCGTGAGAGTCAGGGGTCTGTCTGTTAGAGTCAGGGGTCTGTCTGTTAGAGTCAGAGGTCTGTCCGTTGGAGTCAGAGGTCTGTCCGTTAGAGTCAGGGGTCTGTCCTTTAGAGTCAGGGGTCTGTCTGTTAGAGTCAGAGGTCTGTCCGTTAGAGTCAGAGGTCTGTCTGTTAGAGTCAGAGGTCTGTCCCTTAGAGTCAGGGGTCTGTCCTTTAGAGTCAGGGGTCTGTCCGTTAGAGTCAGGGGTCTGTCTGTTAGAGTCAGGGGTCTGTCCTGATAGAATCAGGGGTCTGTCCTTTAGAGTCAGGGGTCTGTCCGTTAGAGTCAGGGGTCTGTCCGTTAGAGTCAGGGGTCTGTCCGTTAGAGTCAGGGGTCTGTCCTGATAGAATCAGGGGTCTGTCCTTTAGAGTCAGGGGTCTGTCCGTTAGAGTCAGGGGTCTGTCCGTTAGAGTCAGGGGTCTGTCCGTTAGAGTCAGGGGTCTGTCCTTTAGAGTCAGGAGTCTGTCTGTTAGAGTCAGGGGTCTGTCCGTTAGAGTCAGGGGTCTGTCCTGATAGAATCAGGGGTCTGTCCTTTAGAGTCAGGGGTCTGTCCGTTAGAGTCAGGGGTCTGTCTGTTAGAGTCAGGGGTCTGTCCTTTAGAGTCAGGGGTCTGTCCGTTAGAGTCAGGGGTCTGTCCGTTAGAGTCAGGGGTCTGTCCTGATAGAATCAGGGGTCTGTCCTTTAGAGTCAGGGGTCTGTCCGTTAGAGTCAGGGGTCTGTCCGTTAGAGTCAGGGTCTGTCCTGATAGAGTCAGAGGTCTGTCCGTTAGAGTCAGGGGACTGTCCGTTAGAGTCAGGGGACTGTCCGTTAGAGTCAGGGGTCTGTCCTTTAGAGTCAGGGGTCTGTCCGTTAGAGTCAGGGGTCTGTCCGTTAGAGTCAGGGGTCTGTCTGTTAGAGTCAGGGGTCTGTCCGTTAGAGTCAGGGGTCTGTCCGTTAGAGTCAGGGGTCTGTCCGTTAGAGTCAGGGGTCTGTCTGTTAGAGTCAGGGGTCTGTCTGTTAGAGTCAGGGGTCTGTCCGTTAGAGTCAGGGGTCTGTCTGTTAGAGTCAGGGGTCTGTCTGTTAGAGTCAGGGGTCTGTCTGTTAGAGTCAGGGGTCTGTCTGTTAGAGTCAGGGGTCTGTCTGTTAGAGTCAGGGGTCTGTCTGTTAGAGTCAGGGGTCTGTCTGTTAGAGTCAGGGGTCTGTCCGTTAGAGTCAGGGGTCTGTCCGTTAGAGTCAGGGGTCTGTCCTCTAGAGTCAGGGGTCTGTCTGTTAGAGTCAGGGGTTTGTTTTGATAGAGTCAGAGGTTTGTTCTGATAGAGTCAGGGGTCTGTCCTTTAGAGTCAGGGGTCTGTCTGTTAGAGTCAAGGGTCTGTCTGTTAGAGTCAGAGGTTTGTTCTGATAGAGTCAGGGGTCTGTTCTGATAGATTCAGGGGTCTGTCCGTTAGAGTCAGGGGTCTGTCCTGATAAAGTCAGGGGTCTGTCTGTTAGAGTCAGGGGTTTGTTTTGATAGAGTCAGGGGTCTGTTCTGATAGATTCAGGGGTCTGTCCGTTAGAGTCAGGGGTCTGTCCTGATAAAGTCAGGGGTCTGTCCATTAACGGATCGACTTTCTGTTTGTTTTATGCGACAGATGAAATCTGAAGCTATTCAGTATTTAAGAGTCGGAATCTGGTGACTCCGGCTGGACGGACTGTAAAGCAGAGAGCAGAGAGTTTCAGGTAATACTTTCTAACAACCATCATTTATAAATGCTAAACTAGTTAATAGTTATTTTACTGTTAACAGACAATTAAATGATCATTTAAATTGTTTACTAATTATATATATAATTTTATCATTAGTTTGTGTAATATGAAATAATAACTTTATAAAATATATGTTGCATCATAGCTGATAAGAGACGATAGCAATTATATTCCGATTTCATTAGTACACTATTTATTAACAGTTTATTGTTGTACACATTACAACATTTTATATACTATATTACATACATTACATACATACATTACATAGACAGATGGAGCAGAAACCATTATTGACCATTAACAAAGTATTAACTGTCTATTTAAATAATGTTTATAGATGCTTTACAGAGTATTTATTAACTTAATTAATTTAACAATTATTATAATCATCTATTGTAACTTTATAATAGCATCTAAATAATGTTTATAGTGGTTTACAAACAATTATTAACCATCAACAAAGTGTAATCTCTTAAAGGTTTAAAAATAATATCTTAATCACTGACAAGTTCTTGTATATATAGTATATAAAATGTTATTATGTGGGCAACAATAAACTGTTAAAATAACATAGCATTACTAATAATACGTTAACATTATTAATTATCATTTCATTGTCTGTTAACTGTAAAATAATTATTAACTAAGTTTAACTATCAATTTACGGTTTATAAATGATGGTTTTTATAAATTGTTACATCATCAGAACACACATGTAACAGTTGGGCTCTGACGGAGCTTATTTAAGCTTATTTAAGCTAAATAAATAAATGTTCTTTCTGTCCTCTCTGGCTGCTTTCACTGCACCGTCTTTGTCTGAGGGGTTTTTGGAGAGCTGATCTAATGGCTGACCATGAATAAAAATCCTTAATTTTCTAAAACAGTAAAAGACGTGGTGGAGAAGATCTTGTTCATTCTAGAAAGATGATGCTGTGGATCTCAAACAGACCAGATTTATGCCGGTAGATGATGTGATATGTAATCTGATATGTTTATGAAGCAGGCGGCTGATTGCTGGCTGGACGTGTGGGACAACAATCACAAAGATGCTGAATTAGCTTCTTTAGATGTGAGATAGATCGATTTAATTAATTAATTAACGTGATTTCTGATCCACAAAATAAAGGTGTGATTTGATCGCAGCTGAGGAAGATCTTGGAAAGTGAGTTTTTTATTATTGTATGTGACTAATTGATGAATAATGATAGTGGCTGATGTCATAAAATCTCTATATTTGGTTCCTTTTAAGAATGACATCTGAGGAACCTTTGTGCACCCTTATACTAAAACATTTCTACTTTTAGATTTTATTTGAAACTGTATTGATTGTTGTCAGTAAAAACCTTTAGAAGTTGGGACTAAGTGGTCAACAGAAGCAAGAGCCTGACAGCTGTGTTGGACTGAAGGCCTGCGCCATGTTTTTAGCTCTTTTAGCCCCTTGTTCACTCGAAGGGAGGTGACCTCTCGGTGTCGTGCGACCACCAGATGGCACTGCGCGTCCACCAGAGACCGGTGGGCGTTGTACATTCCTTCATCTTGGTCCTCTCAGACAAACTTTGGACTGAGAAAGTTTCCTTTAGAGAGAAATCCCATTTCTGTCGGCTGAATGGTTTGATTATACATGCTGGAGAGGTTCATTCATATATATATTTTATGACTGTTGTTGTCAAGCTTGACCGGCACAAAAATAGATTTGGTTTAGTTTGCTTGGTGTGGAGGGACTCCACATGAGCCAGGACTGCATTAGGACTCTGTGTGAAGGCTGGGAGTCGTAGTTTGACCTCAGCGGTCGGAGCTCGACTCTGTAACCTGCATCAGTGGGACTCCGCTGGGCCGCTTGACTTCATGCCAGGTTAACAATGAGAGCTCTTCACTGACTGGTACCTTAGTCCCCCTGAAGTACACCACACTGTGTGACTGCTTAGTTCTCTCACATTTATGGCATGAAAACCAACATTTTGGCGCCAGATACGTCTGAAATATTGGCTTTCATCCCAAAACTTTGTCCCCTTAAAGGTTAACTTCTCCTGTAATCTGATTTCTCTCACACATCGCTGGAAGTCGTGCACTTCAGTGTTGGGATAAGGCTCCTCAACCGAGACTAGTCCTTTCACAATAAAAGTACCCACGGCAGGAATCGCTGTCGGGCTTCCAGCACCAGCTCGTCGAAACGTCGCTCGGCCCAGCGTCCGCAGGTTTAAAAAAAGAAAAGAAGACAACAGAAAGCAGGCGATCACACGCTGCTGGTGTGTTCTCTGGAGGCGGAGCTGTAGCTGATGAGCGACAGCTCCTGCTCCACCTCCGTTTCCATCTCCGATTCCGAAAGCATGCCAGCGTTGTGGCATTCGGAGAGGCTCTGCGACACTATTCCGATTTGCGTCTCGTCGTCTGTCATGTCCTCCGGGTCCACCGTCAGCCTCCCGTTGTCCCCCCTACCGCCGTTGCGACAGTTACTATTGCGGTCCATGCCTGCTTTCCCGTGACTGCCCATCAGAAGAGGGGTCACGGCGTGCGACGAGCACGGCGGGGGGCCCAGGAGGGTTTTGCAACTCTGTCCGGCTGCATTGGCCCCCACTTTGTACCGGCACCTGATGTAGCTGGAGAACGCTCTCCTGTAGGTCTTATTGAAGAGGGTGTAGACCAGAGGGTTGACCCCGGAGGAGATGTAGCCCACCCACACAAACACGTTGAGGAGGTCATTGAGCAGCGACTCGTTACAGGAGCCGCGACACAGGACGAAGGTGACGTTGGTGATGAAGAAGGGACACCACATGATGAGGAAGAGGAAGAAGACGATTCCCAGGACCTGAGGAAAGAGGGAGCAAAGGAGAAAAAAAAGTAGAAAGAGGCAAAGGGAACAGAAGAGAAGAAATGAACAAGTAATAAGCAAAGAGATTGAATGAAAAAGACAGAAGACAATAGAAGAAAAGTGAGAAATAAGGTCGGAGAAAATATAACTAAATAGTGGAGGAGGTTTGAAATCCTTCTACATAAAAACTCATTTCCTTCAGTGGAAAACAATAGTTTTAAGAGGTTAAAATGCTCAATATAAACATGGTATCTCTAACTGAAATACATGCATCATACATAGTTTTCTAATATCACTGTCAGCGTGCCACTTCTACTGGGGTGTTAATAGTTGATACCGGTATACGAGTGCTTTGGTCTTCATCCAACATGAATGTGAAGTCAGCGAAGCCACCGGCGAGTGAGTAGCCTCTGAGCACTCTGTGGCTCCGCCAACGCTTCAAGCTTTCTGCTCAAAGCGTCTCTAAGTGTCTCAAAGTTTCTCAAAGTGTCTCAAAGTGTCTCAAAGTGTCTGACTGGATTTGATAACATGAGCTTTTCTAACCATTTCAGAGGAGACGTGTGAGACTCTCTTTGTGGAAACATCTGGGAGTTACTCAGAAGAACACATCTTTCTTCAAATGTAACACATTTAGCGATAATGACGCTACACACAGAGCATTAAATATTGGTCCTTTAATATGAACATTGGGACAGAAGATCACAGAATATCTAAGTGTCAACAATTTCATCTGACTACTTTCTGAGGAGACACAGACTTTGTGATGATTTTGCCCCTTTTTCTGTTGTTTTGCATCTCTTTGTAGTCGTAGTGGGGATCTTTTTTGTGGTCTTGTGTCTTCTTGAGGTCATTTTGTATCTTTTTGGTGACTCTTTGTGGTCTTTTATGTCTCTTTGTAGTCATTGTGTCTCTTTGAGGTCTTTTTTGTATCTTTTTGGTGACTCTTTGTGGTCTTTTTATGTCTCTTTGTGGTATTTGTATGTCTCTTTGTAGTCATTGTGTCTCTTGGTGATCTTTTTGTGTCTCTTTGAAGTCATTTTATGTCTCTTTGTGGTCTTTTTGTGTCTCTTTGTAGTCATTGTGTCTCTTTGTGGTCTTTTTGTGTCTCTTTGAGGTCATTTTGTGTCTCTTTGAGGTCTCTTCGTAGTCATTGTGTCTCTTTGTAGTCATTGTGTCTCTTTGTGGTCTTTTTGTGTCTCTTTGTGGTCTTTTTGTGTCTCTTTGTGGTCTTTTTGTGTCTCTTTGAGGTCTTTTTGTGTCTCTTTGAGGTCTCTTTGTAGTCATTGTGTCTCTTTATGAATGGTAAGTGTCTCTTTGTAGTCATTGTGTCTGTGTGGTTGATGCGTGTCTCTTTGTAGTCATTGTGTCTCTTTGTGGTTGGTGCATGTGTCTCTTTGTAGTCATTGTGTCTCTTTGTGGTTGGTACGTGTCTCTTTGTAGTCATTGCATCTCTTTGTGGTTGGTATGTGTCTCTTTGTAGTCATTGTGTCTCTTTGTGGTTGGTACGTGTCTCTTTGTAGTCATTGTGTCTCTTTGTGGTTGGTACGTGTCTCTTTGTAGTCATTGTGTCTCTTTGTGGTTGGTATGTGTCTCTTTGTAGTCATTGTGTCTCTTTGTGGTTGGTATGTGTCTCTTTGTAGTCATTGTGTCTCTTTGTGGTTGGTATGTGTCTCTTTGTAGTCATTGTGTCTCTGTGTGGTTGATGCGTGTCTCTTTGTAGTCATTGTGTCTCTTTGTGGTTGGTGCATGTGTCTCTTTGTAGTCATTGTGTCTCTTTGTGGTTGGTACGTGTCTCTTTGTAGTCATTGTGTCTCTTTGTGGTTGGTATGTGTCTCTTTGTAGTCATTGTGTCTCTTTGAGTGATATTTTGAAGGTGAAGACGGGGGGGTCCTTGACACTTCGGGCTCCTGGGTCTGTGCCCGGGAGGCCCCGTTAGTAGTAGTAGTAGTAATCCGTCCATGTGTCATTTGTCTAATTAAAATACGGTCTAAAATATAAAAATATTCATATGAAGCAAGGTTTCAGTACCCACCTCTACCTCTGAGTCTATTTATCTGTTACATCACACGTCTGCACCTTAAATCACCCGACAAGCACTCAGCTCCGCTCTCTGTTCTCACCTTGGAGGCCCGCCTCTCGTTCTTTATGGCCTGCATCATCCCACGTCGCCCGTGGCAACCCGAGGTGTCGCTCCGCCCCGGCCCCGCGGCCGGCGAGCTGAGCTGAGACGCCACCTCAGAGCTGGGAATGATGCTGATTCTGTCCGGCGTGGAGGTGCTGAGCAGGATGCTGGGCTCGGCTCCTTTCAGACAGCTCAAGGTGTTCCGTCTGCTCTGTGGAGGGGGGGGCTTTAACTCTGGGGGGGGGGGGGGGGGAGCAGTCAAGGACCCACATTACCATACAAGTAGTTTGTGGTTGAACAAATGCAATTGCACAATAAATCTGATTCACTAACATGGTGGGAAAAAATGCACAATGTTGCTTTTGTCTAAAGTTTTTCAGCTGCAACACTGAATAAAGAGATTCATCTGTTATCACCAGTATTCAGACCCTTTACTTAGGAAGAGCAGCAATAAAAGGCCTGCATTCAACCTGAAGTAAGAGTATGTATAATCAACAAAATGTACTTAAAGTATACAAGTAAAAGTACTCATTGTGCAGTAAAATGTTCCCTGTCAGTGTTTTACTATTATATCTGATGTTTCTGGATTAATATTACTGCTGCATTAATGTGTCTGTTGCATTTTACTGCTGTAGATGTTTTTAACTCCTTTATATATATATATATAGCATATAATGCATCATGTTTGTTGCTTCGCTGTCCTCTGAGTCAATTTTTCATGGTGTCAGAAAAACAGCCAGTTTTCAGCTTTGTGACGAAGCATTTTCCTGCCTGATGTAATTTTCTCATGTGAGCATTTGCTGCTTTTCTCTATTTAATCGCAATAAAAACTGTATATCTTTGGGGTGCAGACCACTGATCGGATAAAATAAGCATTTCAAGATGCTGCCTTGGATCATGGGATATTGGGTCCAATATTTTCTGACGAAATAATCAGCAGATTTACTGATTATGATTGTTAGTTTCAGCTCAAATTCAGCCATCAAAGCAGGACGGTGAAGTCCTTCCACTGTCATGTCATAATGTCATATTTATAAACCTCCTCCACTGATCTGACCCCCCGTCAGAGTCACATGTTCAGTACGGCATCACTAGAATGAAAGTTAACACAATTTACTACACGGCTTTGTTGAATACTGGATTCTGATTGGTCAATCACTGCGTTCTACGGACTGTAATTTCTTTATAACAGACCGTTGCTATGTATAGCAGACCGTTGTTATGTATAACAGACCGTTGCTATGTATAACAGACCGTTGCTATGTATAACAGACCGTTGCTATGTATAACAGACCGTTGTTATGTATAACAGACCGTTGCTATGTATAGCAGACCGTTGTTATGTATAACAGACCGTTGCTATGTATAACAGACCGTTGCTATGTATAACAGACCGTTGTTATGTATAACAGACCGTTGCTACGTATAACAGACCGTTGCTACGTATAACAGACCGTTGCTACGTATAACAGACCGTTGTTATGTATAACAGACCGTTGCTATGTATAACAGACCGTTGCTATGTATAGCAGACCGTTGCTACGTATAACAGACCGTTGCTACGTATAACAGACCGTTGCTATGTATAACAGACCGTTGTTATGTATAACAGACCGTTGCTACGTATAACAGACCGTTGCTACGTATAACAGACCGTTGCTATGTATAACAGACCGTTGCTATGTATAACAGACCGTTGCTATGTACAGTATAGCAGACCGTTGCTACGTATAGCAGACCGTTGCTACGTTTAACAGACCGTTGCTATGTATAGCAGACCGTTGCTACGTATAGCAGACCGTTGCTACGTTTAACAGACCGTTGCTATGTATAGCAGACCGTTGCTATGTATAACAGACCGTTGCCATGGATGCAGCTCTGATACCAGACTCTTTAGGACCGTTTTTGTGTCAAAATATTGATTTCTTCAGTAAGAAGCCGTGTAATAAGCGGGATAATGTACAGCTAGCGGGTCATTGTTGTGAAAGAATCCCCTTCAGGGTGATGAGAGACCTCCGCTTCCCTCAGCATCGCCCTGAAGGGGATTCTTTCACAACAATGATCAGCTAGCTGTTTATGGTATGGAGTGCAGGGCAGCATTAGACTAAAGATAGTTTAACTACGGTTATCTGTGTAGAAAACTAAACCTTGTTAGTGTGGAAGTGCTGATCTGCCTCAGAGCTTTTCAGATTGTTCATCTCTTCACCGTCTGTAGCAACGGAGTCAATAACGTAGCTAAATATGCTAGTGTAGGTTATCTTCTTCAGGTCGTCCTCCATCCCTCCATAGTAGAAGGCAGAGCTATGATCACATTATCCTGATGGAGCTGTAATAGGTGGTGTTCACACATGTTTTACTAGATTTATTAATACAATCACTCTAGGAGAGACGATTAGTGTAACGTTACCATGGAAAACGTCTGTTCAGGTTCAGTGACACGACTCAACGGAAGTTACGCCTATAATTCACGCATGGCATCATGGGAGCTAGGAATAAGGTGGATACTTGGAGATAAATTTGGAGATACTATGTTTTCTCTGGGCAGGACAGTACTTTAGTAAATACACTTAGTTACATCTGTAGCTACTCATAATGTGTCTTGTGCACTAAGACGTTAAACATGGACGTGTTAACGGGGTATTTACTTTATGTCCTCTTAACACAAAGATTAAACATGGACGTGCATGGCGATGTAATGTAAAAAACATTCTCCAGACTAAAATACGTTATTCTATTTTTAATGTTATTTTATTTTTTTCCCCACAACCATCTGACGACCCCCAGAGATGATGTGAGGACAAACAGACAGTTCCTTTAAATGAAGGACTCCACATGTGTCATGTAGACTGGAGGGCTCCTCTGCTTTATGAAGACAAGGAGAGCTCTCTTTTTAAAAAAAATATTACACTATGAGTTGAATTTGTTACATTATTCATACATTATATTTTTTGCTTTGTTTATAATGTTCTCATAATGTAATAACATATTACATTATGAACAAAACTTTTATTATGTTATGCGCTTAAGGGTTTATTAAATTATGTGCTGATTATTACATTATGAGCTTTTATTACATTTTAAATTATTACATTATGAGTTGCTTCAACATTCCACCTCTGATTATCACCATGACTCCTTTCAACTTAGTTACCTAGAAAACTGCTGCAGATTCACCCGGACGACAACCAGTGAAAGCATGTCAGACTTAGTGTTAACAAGGCTGCTGGTATTTTGTAGGGAGGAGGACATATGAAAAGATTATGTTTCATTCACACTTTTCTCTGTCTGGGATGCCAGACGTGGAAAAAGGGTAAAGGCTGTCAGGTCATAATTTGATGTCTAGTGGAGAAGCTGGAATGAGGAAGCAGCTGTGGATGTGCTGTATAGTTTGGTCAACTGCGGACTGTAGCAGCATATGAGAAACTGTCTTTCCGTCTCTTTAGACGGGTGTAGAAGTATGCTCAGAAGTGGGGAAAATACCTGGACTGTGTGAATGGTCAATAATAACGGCCATAAGCTTAACCCCTCTCAGATGTTGGATCATCTGTGATTACCTGGATATATTTGGATTAGGTCAAAGTTGACGCAAGAATAACACGTTACCACTAATTTCATTGACGCATTAACGAAATCGCAATCTTTCGGAGGTTGTAGCGGCTCAGTTTTAAAGCTAGAGTGAAGATACTGGTATCATAGTAAACTAAAAACCTGATGAATCCATCGGTACCAACCGTGTCATACTAGCTTGTCATGAAGGAGGCTAAATAACGCTCCACACTTACACTAAATTTTGGCGAGGAAAAACTGTCATGTCCATGTTCAAAGGGGTCCCTTGACCTCTGACCTCCAGATCAGTGAATGTAAATGGGTTCTATGGGTACCCACGAGTCTCCCCTTTACAGACATGTCCACTTTATGATAATCACATGCAGTTTGGGGCAAGTCATAGTGAAGTCAGCACACTGACACACTGACAGCCCTAATTTGGATGTATGACTACGACCTTATGTACCTTTTATTTTGTTGTTGGTAGGATCTATTGTTATTTATTTTTTCATTTTAATTTGTAATTATGTAATTTATGACATTCTCATGTCTTGTCTACTTCTTGTATTGTTTCTATTTGTAGTGTACCACTTGTATTGAAAATGACAATAAACAGTTGGTCATAAAAAACGCTCGGATCGCCAGAGTTGAAAAACATAAACAGCAAAGCTGTTTTTGTGCTTCTGCCTGGTTTAATTTGGGGATTTTAAGGCTCACGGAGTGATTAAAATCTCCAGAAAGGGAAAGCGATATAAAATGCCAACATATGGCACATCAGAAGGGTTATAAAAACTACAATCAACAGCTGTTCTCATCCTCCATTTAACAATAATAAAACATATGGGTATTGATGATGTTTATGACTTTGAATAAATTCACATATTTAATTTAAATTCCTTAATTATAAATATTTGTATGGGTGATTTTTCTGTTAAAATTAACCAAATTTGCTTACCTTGTGAGTCTGAAGGAGCGAGTGTGTTGATCTGAGGGATGTGGAAGGTGCTGGGTGGAGGCTGCAACGTATTTGTCATTGCTGGTGTGTGCAAAGGCTGCTGGGAGGAAGTCTTTGACTCGCACAGGAAGACAGTGGCCTGCCTCTGGAGCACCTGGAGAGGAGAGGGAGGGAGAAAGAATGAATAAAAAGAGGCGGGAGGTTGTGAAGCAAGGACATAAAGAGTTTGGAAGGCACAGCAGGCACGACTACCTGTATGGTGAGGCAGTACGACACCACCATGATGACCAGCGGGATGAAGAAGGCCACGAAGGAGCCAATCAGCATGAAGCGCTCTTCGTTGAGGACACAGCTGCCGTTGACGAAGACCTTGTCCTCGTTGTGGAGGCCGATCACTGGGATAGGCATGGACACACCTAGACAGAGCGAGTGGGGAAAAGAGAATGAATGGCTCTCATTTTTATTATTTTGTTGAGAACTATTTCTGTAGGTGGAACGTTTCATTTTGAGTCCAGAGCTTCTGATTATTCCAAACAGACTGATGAAAACGCGTCGCTTCATTTGTAGCAGGTAATCATAGGGTAAATATGAGAACATATCACTAATGACATAACGATGAGGTAACAATAGGGTAAGCAATTCAAGATCATGGTAATAGTCTCTCAAAACTACTGACCAGGGACTTTTATCACATGTCGTTCCTGCCTCATTTACTCTCACATCTCTGCTATCAAAACTAAAAGAAAATGCCTTTGTAGTCATTTTATGTCTCTTTGTGGTATTTTCATGACTCTCTGTAGTCATTTTGTGTCTCTTTGTAGTCGTTTGTATCTGTTTGTAGCTGTTTTGTGCCTCTTTGTTGTCTTTTTGTGTCTCTTTGCAGTTGTTTTGTGTCTCTTTGCAGTTGTTTTGTGGCTCTTTGTAGTTGTTTTGTGTCTGTTTGTTGTTGTTTTGTGTCTCTTTGTGGTCTTTTTGTTTCTCATTGTAGTTGTTTTGTGTCTGTTTGTAGTTATTTGTGTCTCTTTGTAGTCATTTTGTTTTCCTTTGTAGTCATTTTGTGTCTCTTTGTGGTCGTTTTATGTCTCTTTGTAGTTGTTTTATGTATCTTTGAAGTTGTTTTGTGTCTCTTCATAGTCGTTTTGTGTCTTTGCAGTTGTTTTATGTCTCTTTGTTGTCGTTTTGTGTCTCTTTGTGGTCGTTTTGTGTCTCTTTGTAGTTGTATTGTGTCTCTTCAATAGTCGTTTTGTGTCTCTTTGTGGTCGTTTTGTGTCTTTGTGGTCGTTTTATGTCTCTTTGTAGTTGTATTGTGTCTCTTCAATAGTCGTTTTGTGTCTTTGTGGTCGTTTTATGTCTCTTTGTATTTGTATTGTGTCTCTTTGCAGTTGTTTTCTGTCTCTTTGTAGTCGTTTTGTGACTCTTTGTAGTCTCTTTGTGGTAATATCCTAAAAAACACTTAATGTTATGAAGAACTAGAATTACCGCCTCACAGTCGTGTACCTTTGCCAACCAGTGAAGTTGCAGTTTACCTCTATGTCTGTCCAAAACGTCATAATGGCACATGCATTCTTGATTTATGACCAAAAACATGTTTCCCACAAGAATGGGACGGACACGACTTCACCTTTGACCACCAAAATCCAATCAGATCGTCTTTCAGCCCAAGTGGACATATGTGCCAAATTTGAAGGAATTCCCTCCGGGCGTTACTAAGATATCGCAGGAAAATGGGTACACGGTGTCACTGGTACATCGGCATAAAAACAAGAATAGTGGCTTAATAATAGGGCAAAATACTAATAATAATGATGAGGTAATATTATGGGATATTATCAGTATAATACCTTCACTATCGAAAGAAAACTCAGAGAAATCATCATCAATAATTACAAGAAGACAATTCTTAAATCCTTCCATCACCATTCCAAATATCAGCTCTTTTTAAATGGTGTCATTTCTTGTCTTGAAACAGATTAATTTAACTGTGAACCATGAACGTAATAACCATGAATTAGGCAGGGAACAAATCATCTGTTTCTACCTCATTTTATGATTAACTTTCTGCGAACATAGAGGATCATTTTATTGTAACAGTCTGCAAATCATGGCTGGAAAATACTTAATCATTTCCATCAAACACATCTGAAAACCACTTCTTTATCCACTGATTTTGAAAGAAAATGAGCATCTGCATCCATCCTGTAGAGACTCAGACTTTTTTATTATCATGAGAGTAAATAATAATTCCTGGAATAACACATATTAGATGGGAAATGAGAGCTACAGCTATTATGAATCATAATTGCTATAATCTGTGTGTGTAATGATGTTCCTGGTGTTATAATAGTTGCTCTGGTGCCTTTAGAGGACATTGACCAACAAAAGACTGAGGTGAGAGCCTTTCGAGGCCGAGTTCGACTAATGTGCCACTTCTGAATTCTAAGAGCTTTTCTGTTGAAAGTGTTCGCTGACCTGGGATCTGTTTGGACACTGAGGAGAACAGAGACTCCAGGTTTCCACAGCTCTCGAGCTCCTGGCAACAGGAGTGTTTCATAGAGAAGTCGGGACATCTCTGAGCTGTGTCGAGCCCCCGGTGTGGGCTGCTGTAATTCATTTAAGTACGAGGTACATCGTTTTCTCCTGCGCAGCTGGTGACCAGGCCAACATCAAAACACTATTTGGAGCAGTGGCAGCTCCCGTAATGCAATCGTTGCAATCGACTGCACGGACGCTGCCCAGGAGGATGAATTTGTTTGCATATATTGTAAACATTTTAGCTGTGTGGATGTCTAAATAACCTGAGATGTGCAAATCGTTGTGACTAATGAGTCCAGTTGTCTGGGTCTTGTCATCATTGATTCATACCGTCTCAAAGAGGCTTTAAAAAGGGCTGATTCTGCCACATTGAAAACAAAAGTAGCATCTAGTGATGCAGAAAGTTTACGGTTTAAATCAGGCTGTTTTTATACATCGTTCGTAGCTAAACCTACGAAAAGTAACGCACTGTAAATTGTATATAACCCAAAAAATCAAATTGTATGTAATCCACGTAATCGTGAACCAGGAAGTATAAAGAGCGATAAACTGCGTGGTCAGGGTAAACCGGCGGGTCAAAAAAAAACATCAGACTTTTTCCCAGGAGGCCGGTGTTGGTATACAATGTGAAACTAGAAGTCGATGTATTTCTCATGTAAGGTCCGTATTTAAGTACTTCCAAAGTTATCCTAACCCAAACCACCATCTTTTCCTAAACCTAACTAAGTAGTTTTGATACCTAAACTTAACAGACTTGATCTTTTCCTAAACCTAACTAAGTAGTTTTGTTGCCTAAACCTAACTAAGTAGTTTTGTTGTCTAAACCTAACTAAGTAGTTTTGTTGTATAAACCTAACAAAGTAGTTTTGTTGCCTAAACCTAACTAAGTAGTGTTGTTGCCTTAACCTAACTAAGTAGTTTTGTTGCCTAAAACTAACTAAGTAGTTTTGTTGTCTAAACCTAACTAAGTAGTTTTGTTGCCTTAACCTAACTAAGTAGTTTTGTTGCCTTAACCTAACTATGTAGTTTTGTTGCCTAAACCTAACTAAGTAGTTTTGTTGCCTAAACCTAACTAAGTAGTTTTGTTACCTAAACCTAACAAAGTAGTTTTGTTGCCTAAACCTAACTAAGTAGTTTTGTTACCTAAACCTAACAAAGTAGTTTTGTTGCCTAAACCTAACAAAGTAGTTTTGTTGCCTAAACCTAACTAAGTAGTTTTGTTGCCTAAACCTAACTAAGTAGTTTTTTTGCCTAAACCTAACTAAGTAGTTTTTTTGCCTAAACCTAACTAATTAGTTTTGTTGCCAAAACCTAACTAACTAGTTTTGTTGCCTTAACCTAACTAAGTAGATTTGTTGCCTAAACCTAACTAAGTAGTTTTGTTGTCTAAACCTAACTAAGTAGTTTTGTTGCCTAAACCTAACTAAGTCGTTTTGTTGTCTAAACCTAACAAAGTAGTTTTGTTGCCTAAACCTAACTAAGTAGTTTTGTTGTCTAAACCTAACTAAGTAGTTTTGTTGTCTAAACCTCACTAAGTAGTTTTGTTGTCTAAACCTAACTAAGTAGTTTTGTTGCCTAAACCTAATTAAGTAGTTTTGTTGCCTAAACCTAACTAAGTAGTTTTGTTGTCTAAACCTAACTAAGTAGTTTTGTTGTCTAAACCTAACTAAGTAGTTTTGTTGCCTAAACCTAACTAAGTAGTTTTGTTGTCTCTGTGGTCATAATGTACAGCAGACACATCACTGTGGTGAGCAGACACACTCTCTGTGGTCATAATGTACAGCTGACACATCACCGTGGTGAGGAGACACTCTCTCTGTGGTCATAATGTACAGCAGACACATCACCGTGGTGAGGAGACACACTCTCTGTGGTCATAATGTACAGCAGACACATCACCGTGGTGAGGAGACACACTCTCTGTGGTCATAATGTACAGCAGACACATCACCGTGGTGAGGAGACACACTCTCTGTGGTCATAATGTACAGCAGACACATCACCGTGGTGAGGAGACACACTCTCTCTGTGGTCATAATGTACAGCAGACACATCACCGTGGTGAGGAGACACACTCTCTGTGGTCATAATGTACAGCTGACACATCACCGTGGTGAGGAGACACACTCTCTGTGGTCATAATGTACAGCTGACACATCACCGTGGTGAGCAGACACTCTCTCTGTGGTCATAATGTACAGCTGACACATCACCGTGGTGAGCAGACACTCTCTCTGTGGTCATAATGTACAGCTGACACATCACCGTGGTGAGGAGACACACTCTCTGTGGTCATAATGTACAGCTGACACATCACCGTGGTGAGGAGACACTCTCTCTGTGGTCATAATGTACAGCAGGCACATCACCGTGGTGAGGAGACACACTCTCTGTGGTCATAATGTACAGCTGACACATCACCGTGGTGAGGAGACACACTCTCTGTGGTCATAATGTACAGCAGACACATCACCGTGGTGAGGAGACACTCTCTGTGGTCATAAAGTACAGCAGACACATCACCGTGGTGAGGAGACACTCTCTATGGTACAGTATATCTCAGCGTGGCTGCTGCTGCTGCTGGAGGAAGATTATTATACCAGCAGAGGGAGATCTGCCAGATCATCAGGGTGTGAGCTTCTACACCAGCACAGTGTGAAGCAGCCACTGTATATTCTGGAGGGATAGAGAGAATAGAGAGAATAGCTTTGCATGCTAATAGAAAAGTAACGGAGGAAAAAAGAAAAGAGAGAAGATGAGGAGAACAGAGAGAGAGAGAGAGGAGAAGATGAGGAGAACAGAGAGAGAGAGAGATAGGAGAAGATGAGGAGAACAGAGAGAGAGAGAGAGAGAGAGAGGAGAAGATGAGGAGAACAGAGAGAGAGCGAGAGAGGAGAAGATGAGGAGAACAGTGAGAGAGAGAGAGAGAGAGGAGAAGATGAGGAGAACAGAGAGAGAGAGAGGAGAAGATGAGGAGAACAGAGAGAGAGAGAGAGAAGATGAGGAGAACAGAGAGAGAGAGAAAAAGATGAGGAGAACAGAGAGAGAGAGAGAGAAGATGAGGAAGTTTAACTGAGGCTACTTTAGACTAAACAGAGAAATCAGAGTTTAGAGTTCATAGTTTGATCTCTCTAATAGATAGAGTATATTGTAGTGGGATGTGGGAGTGGTTTGGTTCTGGCTCCATCAGTGTGGACGGTGTGGTGATTCAGCGCTCCTGTGGGTAATTATGGGCGCTGCCTGGGACTCTGAACTGATAAAGAGAGAGAGCCGAGCACTGATTCAGGACTCTGGGGAGCGGTAACTGGGTGGACTTTGTGTGGCAGCCAGCCCAAGATTTGGGCTTTGTGCTCATCCTAGTGGGGGGTGGGTGCCGTTCGCAGCCGTTTAGGGTTGCCGGCGGTGAAGATAGACAGACAGGTGAGCGTTCCAGTGCTAGGAGGGGAGGCCAGCGGTCTACTGTAGGTAGCCAGATGGGGACCATCGTAGAGGGTGAGCCAGCCGTCACCGCTTCCCGGCCAAGCATAGCAGTCGGCCCGCCAGGAGTTCGTGTCCCGTTTCAGGAGGTCGTGTTCCGTTTCAGGAGGTCGTGTCCCGTTTCAGGGGGTCGTGTCCCGTTTCAGGGGGTCGTGTCCCATTTCAGGGGGTCGTGTCCCGTTTCAGGAGGTCGTGTCCCGTTTCAGGGGGTCGTGTCCCATTTCAGGGGGTCGTGTCCCGTTTCAGGAGGTCGTGTCCCGACCGGTCGTGACCTCATTGTGAGTCTGTTGTCTGCTGATCAATAATTCCTTTTGTTTCACTGGATTTAGCTTTTCCTTAGCCTATTACCAGCCTATTACCAGCTTATTACCAGCCTATTACCAGCCTATTACCAGACTATTACCAGACTATTACCAGCCTATTACCAGCTTATTACCAGCCTATTACCAGCCTATTACCAGACTATTACCAGACTATTACCAGCCTATTACCAACCTATCACCAGGCTATTACCAGCCTATTACCATGCTATTACCAGCCTATTACCAGCCTATTACCATCATATTACCAGGCTATTACCAGAATATTACCAGACTATTATAGCCTATTACCAGTTTATTACCTGGCTATTACCAGCCTATTACCAGCCTATTACCAGCCCATTACCAGCCTATTACCAGCCTATTACCAGCCCATTACCAGATGTGGTAGTGTGTGGTTTTTCACCTCGTGAGTCTGTGTGAGTCATCACGGCAAAATAATGACATCATGCTTTTTAAATATACACATCTGATGCAGATGCAGTTTATCAGCTCAGTATTAATAAAGTTATTTCAAAGCTAAATTTCAAAAGATCAACAGTGAATGAAATCTTGGACTATATATTGTTGTATATATTGTTGTATATAGTGTTGTATATATTGTTGTATATATTGTTCTATATATATTGTTGTATATATTGTTGTATATATATTGTTGTATATATTGTTGTATATATTGTTGTATATATTGTTGTATATATATTGTTGTATATATTGTTGTATATATTGTTGTATATATATTGTTGTATATATTGTTGTATATATTGTTGTATATATTGTTCTATATACATTGTTGTATATATTGTTGTATATATTGTTCTATATATATTGTTGTATATATTGTTGTATATATTGTTGTATATATTGTTATATATATATTGTTGTATATATTGTTATATATATGGTTGTATATATTGTTGTATATATTGTTGTATATACATTGTTGTATATATTGTTGTATATATTGTTCTATATATATTGTTGTATATATTGTTGTATATATTGTTATATATATATTGTTGTATATATTGTTATATATGGTTGTATATATTGTTGTATATATTGTTGTATATATATTGTTGTATATATTGTTGTATATATTGTTGTATATATTGTTGTATATATTGTTGTATATATTGTTGTATATATATTGTTGTATATATTGTTGTATATATTGTTGTATATATTGTTCTATATATATTGTCGTATATATTGTTGTATATATTGTTGTATATACTGTTGTATATATTGTTGTATATATTGTTCACAGTGTACAGAAAGTGATATAAGGTCCTGTTATGTAAGGTGCAGTCGTTTTGGACCTACATGTCCGGATGGATTGAAACAACCTCTCTCAGTCAAACAGCGTGTTATTACAGACAGAGAACGGCTTCAAGGATCTACTGTTGGGTGTTTTGCTGCTAATCCTTCAGCATTGATCGCCGTAACCCTCTCAGCTCTCAATCACAGCAGCATGTAGCGGTGCAGAACCTCTACAGGGGTCAAGGAAACGCCAACGGGGAAACGGGGGATTTCTTATAATTCAAAAGCAGCCGGTTGTGAAGGAGGAAGAAGGAAGGAGGTAAAACTACCTGCTTTCTGGAGGTGCCAATCAGCTTGATCTGTCAGCACTACTCTGAAGTTTCAAAGCAAAACAACTTTGAACTTTGGTTTAATCCAAACACTATAAAGTCTTTTCACTGATGTGTATCTAACGCCTGTTGTTCTGGCTTCCCTGCACACATTTCTGCACTGATAACACCACCATGCATTCCTGTTAGATACGGTCAACAGAGTAAATGTGATCTGGAGGAGAGATAGTTGCTGTAAATGTTTGTGTAAAGCTGCAGTTTAGGGACCGTATATAAATTATTACAAGGGAGAGGGGGGGGGGGGGGGGGGGGGGGGGCGGGGTGGGCTTATGTAGCAGACGTTTTTACTTAAAGGAACAGTGTGTAACATTTAGAGGGATCTATTGGCAGGAATATAATAGAATATTAAGTATGTTTTCTTTAGTGTATAATCAACTGAAAATAAGAGTGGTTGTGTTTCCGTTCCGTTAACGGAGCCGGCCTCCATGTTTCTACAGAAGCTCAGAACGGACAAACCAAACTCTGACTCTAGAGAGGGACATTCGCTTTTTTGCGTCGGCCATCGTAGTTCTCCGACACGCTTGGCACACGGGAGAAGTTTCAGTCGGTTGCAATCTGCAACCTCAGCACTAGATGCTGCCAGATGTTACACACCGGACCTTTAAGTAATGGTTAGGATCCAAATAATGTACTAATAATGCTGAGGAGGGTCTTGCAATTTAAAAGAAAAAACTGAAATATAAGTTATAGACCCCCCTTTCCACCACATTGACAGTTTCATTTCCTATGGAATGAAAAAACAATGCTATCTAATCTAGATCAGTAGGTTGATCATTTTACCTTTAGTTATTCTACTTTGAGATGAAAAGATTAGTTGAGTGGTTTTCTGATGTATCTAATACCTCTAACATATCAGGCTGTTCTCGTACACTGTTCGTAGCTATACCTACGAAAAGTAATGCACTGTAATTCTTATATATCCCACAAAATCAATTTATATGTAATCCACGTAATCGTGAACCAGGAAGAATAAACAGCTACAAACAGCGTGTAGGAAGGAGGTCGGGGTGGATGGGTGGGTGTAAAAACACCGGACTTTCACCCAGGAGACCGATGTTCGTGTCCCGTGTGAAACCAGAAGTCAACGTTGATTTATTTTATAACTTCTGTACTTAAGTTACGCCAATTCTGGTGTTATTTTAATCCAAACCACATCTTGTCCTAAACCTAACTAAGTTGTTTCCTGTGATGACGCAAGTTTATTTTGAAAAGACTGTATGCATGTCACGAGCGGAAATTGACACGTGCGTCACGTGCTGCCGGACATTCGTAGGAAAACGCACAAAAAATGTGGAATAACTTTTCGTAAGATATCATACAAACCGTTGTATCAGGATACGTTCAACATATTTGTATTCTATTGTTATTTAAAGCTGGACTTTGTAACTTTTGCACAGCGGCCACATCTAATAATTACAGGAAAATGTTAAAACAAAGTGTAGTACAAGTAATGTCAGCTACACAGCAGTAGCATTTAACGTTAGCCAACATACGCTACTGGTCATACCAGACCAAATAAAGCTGTCGCAGCAAAACACCGAGGTGGACCGAATTGAGCAACAGTGTGTTTCATTGCTTATGAATTCAACTTTTTAAGTTTGTCTTTCTAAAGCTATATAATCTGGCTTTAAGGCAGTTTTACATAGGTTTGCTGACAGATGCTCTCGGGCTCATAAAGATGTCTGCAGGATGTGATGATGTGCTTCAGATTGGGGAGAGTAAGAGTAGATCCATCTGGTGACTTTCTAATTCAAACCAGCCAGGTGAATCTAACTGAAAGCTACGATCCACCTCACTGATTTCATCCCCTTAATATTAGTGGAAAGTGAATAATATGAAGATCACTTCCAGCACTGATTCCACTGAGACACGGCGTTGGTATACCCGGCCTGCCCACTGTCACTAAGATTAATTCAGCCAATGGTGAACTGAGACTTGACTTGGACTTGGATGCTGTGAGACTTGCCCGACTTGAGATTTGACACCATAAAGTCTTGAAAGCAAAAACATTCAAGTCTTAAGTCTGTTTTTAACCTGGTCAAACTTAGACTCTGATGAAGAAAGATTAGTGTCTAAAGGCTACAAAGCCATCAGTTTAGTTTAGTTTAGTTCAGTTCAGTTCAGTTCAGTTCAGTTTAGTTCAGTTTAGTTCAGTTCAGTTCAGTTCAGTTCAGTTCAGTTTAGTTTAGTTTAGTTCTGTTTAGTTCAGTTTAGTTTTCCTCATTGATCTGAGAAACCTGATTCAACTGATTCACTTTTCTGAACGATGCACGAAGACGACCCCGAACTCGTCCCAAAAGAAAACTTAAAAACATTTCCTCTGACTAGTATCTGCCTGTGAATGTGCGGCCAAAGCAGACGGAGGTAATCTGTGCATGACTGACACTCTGCATTTCAAATGTGTCTCAACAGAAGAAACTGTTGTGTCTAGATTGGTACTTGAGTTTAGTTGAAAGCAGATGCATCCGTTCTAAGTGGATCGGAGAGGAAAAGGGAGGAGAGCAACTCACAACTAGATACTACGAAAGGAAAAAGAGGCAGAAAATCTCTTCATGGTAAATTAATACTGTACAGCACAGCTTCTGTTGGATGTTTCCTTGCTAATCCTTTAGCATTGATCTCTGTGAGACTCCTCTCAGACCTCAGTCATTGCAGAATGTTGTGGTATTGAGGGGTCAAGGAAATGCAAACAGGAAAATAGTGATTTCTTCTGATTTAAAAACAGCCAGCAGCGAGCGAGTGCTGCGGTATCTTCAGGTGTCGATCATCTCCATCTGTCAATGCTGCCTTCAAGGAGTAATCTCTCACAGCACAACAACTTAACAACAGATGGAGAAAACGGACTTCAGAGGAAAATATGTCCAGCTTTCTTAAGATGGTGCACAAAGAAGAAACACTGCATGTTTCCATTCTAATTGTTCCCCAGCGGGTACATCTGCAGAGAGACGCTGATTGTTGATGATAAATATTGTCACAATAACCAGTAATATTCCAGCTAAGACGCGCTGACTGCAGAGTACGAGTTGAGTCAGTTGTAACAGTTTAACACCTTAAAGGAATACTTCACCCACAAAATGACCATCTGTATATCAGTTACTCACCTGTGTTACCTTGAATTCTTGAAGAAAAGTTTGTTTTTCTTGCATGCCTCCACGGCGAACGGAGAATCAAAAAACGGAGAATGAATTGATGTAAATGGAGTTTTAACAACAGCAAAACTATATCAAAACAACTGGTGCAGAATAATCCAAGTCTCATTTATCCAGCAGTGGGGCACGGTTTGTCGATCCGTACTCGAGTCCACTTGAAGAGGTGTTCTGGAGTACGGATCATGTGTACTCGGGTACGGTTCACATCAGGTGTGAAGGCCAACTGTAGTAGTCAGTGAGTAGTTGTGAAAGGACAGGCTGTGTTCAACGCCGCTGGTCTCCTCCAGAATCTGTATATGTGCGCAGCATTGCCGATCTGATCCTCCGAACTGTACGGCCGTAGGTGATGAAGCAGGAAGGCAGGCGAGAGGTTCCTTAAAATATAGACAATAGAAGGCCACGGGGTTGGGTGATGTTTATTTTATTTCATTAATTTAATGGTCTGCCTCTGAAGAACGAGATATTTTCACATCAAACTCAATGAAATAAGAGTTTATATCATCCAAACCAGAGTTGGTGATTGTTGGAAAGACTAACAACGACGGTGTTGGTGAGTTTTATGTAGTTTCTGTCCAGTTTGAATGAAGTGTTTTACGATGCTCCGCTACTAGAACAGCTGATCTCAACATTTACAAATACACGTGGATGATGACGTAGTGTACTCTGGTATAGAACAACTTTACTAATGTGAAAGTACAAATCAATCGTACCTAATATGAAATCACCCAAAAGTAACGTTGACTTATTTCATCACGTCGGTCTTGTGACTCGTTGGTATCTTCAGCTCCATGAGTTAAGAGTCACTAATCAGTGAAGTTAACGTCAACCACGACCGTTTCCTGACCCTGACTCAGTGGTTCTGTTGCCTAAACATAACTTCCTGTGAAAACGGAAGTTTATTTTGAAAGGACACTATGTACGTAATGAGCGTATATTGGCCCGCCGTCCGTGGTCCGTCCAAAAGTAACGCTAGAGGGGAACCCCGTGTGTCGGTCTCTGATGCCGCGGGGCGCCGACCAAGCGGCGGTATGATGAGTTGGGTAAAGTAAATAGTTAGTAATAGTAAAGTTTTAGCTGGGGAAGTAGTGATCATACGACTGGATAAATGAGACTTTAGTTCTAAACACGTGTTAACGCGGTAAATTCAGACAAAACGTAATGTTCTACGTCCCTTAATCACTTATTTGTGATACGTTAAAGACGAACGTAACCCAACACAAAACATGTTTCCCTCCAAACATAACTGAGGATGCAGTTTAGTTTTATGGGAACGTGTTTTTTTATGGGACACAGTGCTGGATCGACTAATGGTCATATCGTGGGTGAAGTCTTCTATTAAAGCTACGTGTAGTTAGCGAGCAGAAAAGTCTTAACTGATACTGATAACTAAACATAATGTTACAACTGCCACGTCAATACCAATACCAATATTCAAACTGTAATGACCTGTTCTAATTTAAAATGCACAGTCTGTAAGTGCAACAGTTTGAAGTAGTTTATCTCTTATTAATTCACTATTAGCTCGACCTACTGACCCATCAGTAAACTCAGCTCATGAATAACACTCAACAAGTGTTTTATTAATATGCAAACTGTCTTTTAGTATATTTACTATACTTTGGTCAGTTTTGTAAGTGTGAACATACTACATACTCAAAACCTCCATTATATATTACTGAGACACAGTTCAGTGATCAACCTGACCCAGTATGTATTCAGGCAGCTCAACACAAGAGGCCAGCTGTGGCTAATCTGATATAACAATCTTAATATTTAATCTTAATCTTATAGTAACGGGGATACGACTGGATTTTGGGCTATTTTTCTCTCAACCAACACAATTCAAATCAATTTATTTACAATTAACTTTTGTCCTTGATTAAAGTATTGTTTTGTTTTTAAATACAAAGCTGTGGAATATGCCAGGAATATATATTTTATTTGTGTTTCTTTTTGTATTTTTTAAAATATATTTTTATTATTATTTTGTATATTATTATTATTATTATTATTGTTATCAATAAAATAAAAAATGCAAAGCTGTGGAATTTCGGGGAGGGTGGGGAGGGGAGATCAGGAACGATGGAAACAAGAGAAATTACAGTGAAGTAACTTTTCTCTCATCCGCTCTAAAGATCATGTGATGTGATCGAAAGTGAGATTATTATGTAAACTACTTTTTCCAAAGGTGAAGAATGAACTTTAAAGATCAAGACAACGTGGACAAGACGTCCTGAAAGTGCTCCAAAAATTATAGAAATCTTAAAAGCTACAATTCTATAACAACTGGACTAAATCCTGAATCCACCTGATTCGCCTGTTATCAGCTCATTAAATATGCGGTTATCACAGACTGAATATAAGAAGTGGACGTAGTCACCATGACGTCACCCATGGTTACCGAAGGACAGTGTATTTCCTGTTAGATTCACCTAAATCTGAAGGCAGAGACTTCTTATTCAGCTTCATTAATCTGTGTCTCCTGGCTGATTCACAGCATTAATCTCATTAATTAAGTATATACTGTCTGTATGTGAGCAGTGTTTCCTCTCCTGGCTATTGCTAATAGTTGTCATTAATTTCCAGATGAAATAATTCATGAATCTGCATATCGTTGTCTTTGCTACTGATAAAGATGAATATGAGCCTCTGGGGATTAGATATATGTGAGAAGTATGTGATGCAGATGAGACGTTCACGGTGTTTCAAAGAGTCAGTAGGTGAGATACTGCCAGGAGACGCCAAAAACATCATTACATTTAATATCAGCCATTAATCTGCCAACTCTCTGTGTGAGCCTACAGGGGGTGGACAAAATAACAGGAACACTGTAAAGCTAAATCCAATAAAACACCACAGCCTCATAAATGACCATGAAGCTGAATCAACGCCTCTCTGACACTAATTGGATGTTAAACACTTCTTGTGTGTGTAGAGTTGTAAATGGAGTTACCCAAAAATATTAAAGGGTCAGTTCACCCAAATTAGGGATGCACAATGGTATCGGCACGTAATCGGTATCGGCAGATGAAGGCTTTAAAGTGAAATATTGGCATCGGCCAGAAATGAACATTTCCTCAAGTATGACGAGATGTGATGAGATGACACGTACAGTATGTGCATGTGACACCAACCGTTGGCAAAGCGCGGGTGCAAAAACAAATCTGTCTGCGGTAATATGTCTGCAGTATGGAGGTTTTTAAAGTGTCTGAACATCTGACAGGAAATAAATCTTCAGAGGTAACTCTATATAAAAAGTCTTATTATGAAAAACGTATCGCCTTAACTTATTAAAACCTAGAATCACCGCCTCGCGGTTGTACGCCTCCACCAACCAGTCAAGTTGTATTTTACATCCATGTCTGTCCAAACTGTCTCCACTTCATCATGTTATCCTGCTGTTAGAATCACTTCATCCTTCAGTCCAAGAGGACGTTTGGGACAAATTTGAAGAAATTCCCTCCAGACGTTCAGAAGAACGGACCGACGTGAACACATGATAATTTAACCTAAAGTCATATTAAAAAAGAACAGTAGTAGTCGTGGATACTGGATACTGGGTTATCTGGATACTGGGTTATTCACAATAACAAAGAGATTAGTTACTTTAAAACCTTCAAGAAAAGCTGAAGTATTTTCATAGCTAGATACCAAAACAGTTGAAATATGACTTTTTGTGATGTGGGTGAACCGACCCTTTAAAGGTGCAGTGTGTGATCTGGTGACATCTAGTGGTGAGGTGGCAGATTGCATCAAACTGACGTTGCTCCCGTGTGCCAAGTGTGTCGGAGAACTACGGTGGCCGACGCAAAAACCTGAAAACATGAAAGTCTCTCTCTAGAGTCAGAGTTTGGTTTGTCTGTTCTGGGCTACTGTAGAAACATGGAGGACTCTGTGGAGAAGATCTGCTCCCTACGGAGATATAAAGGACTCATTCTGAGGTAACGGAAACACAACCACTCTTATTATCAGGTGATTAAACACTAAAGAAAACATACTAAAACAAAGATAAACGTTACAGACTGTTCCTTTAAGTCTCATATAGACAGAATGTTTATGGATCTCCATGCTTGAAGAAAAGAGGCCATTTTTAGTGACAGTATTGAACTATCGGAGACAAGGTCACGAGTATCTACAAAATCAATCAGCGTCTTCCTCTTATCAGCATTCATGCACATCTGGCCAATATTGATTTAGTATAATCTCGTTGATTGTGCCTAGAATTGTTTTTTTTTGCAATTAGGAATCAGCAAACTTACTCCACATATGTTAAAATATTCCTAAACCATGCCTGTACATTGCCTGCACATTACCTGTACATTGCCTGCACATTGCCTGCACATTGCCTGCACATTGCCTGTACATTGCCTGCACATTGCCTGCACATAACCTGCACATTGCCTGTACATTGCCTGCACATTGTCTGCACATTACCTGTACATTGCCTGTATATTACCTGCACATTGCCTGCACGTTACCTGTACATTGCCTGTACATTGCCTGTACATTGCCTGCACATTGCCTGTACATTGCCTGCACATTGCCTGTACATTGCCTGCACATTGCCTGCACATTGCCTGTACATTGCCTGTATATTGCCTGCACATTGCCTGTACATTTCCTGCACATTGCCTGTACATTTCCTGCACATTGCCTGCACATTGCCTGTACATTGCCTGCATATTACCTGTACATTGCCTGTACATTGCCTGTACATTGTCTGCACATTGCCTGTACATTGCCTGTATATTGCCTGCACATTGCCTGTACATTTCCTGCACATTGCCTGTACATTTCCTGCACATTGCCTGCACATTGCCTGCACATTGTCTGCACATTACCTGTACATTGCCTGTATATTACCTGCACATTGCCTGCATGTTACCTGTACATTGCCTGTACATTGCCTGTACATTGCCTGCACATTGCCTGTACATTGCCTGCACATTGCCTGTACATTGCCTGCACATTGCCTGCACATTGCCTGTACATTGCCTGTATATTGCCTGCACATTGCCTGCACATTGCCTGTACATTGCCTGTATATTGCCTGCACATTGCCTGTACATTTCCTGCACATTGCCTGTACATTTCCTGCACATTGCCTGCACATTGCCTGTACATTGCCTGCACATTACCTGTACATTGCCTGTACATTGCCTGTACATTGTCTGCACATTGCCTGTACATTACCTGTATATTGCCTGCACATTGCCTGTACATTTCCTGCACATTGCCTGTACATTTCCTGCACATTGCCTGCACATTGCCTGCACATTGCCTGTACATTGCCTCTACATTGCCTGCACATTCCCTGTACATTGCCTGCACATAGCCTGCACATTACCTGCACATTGCCTGCACATAGCCTGCACATTACCTGCACATTGCCTGCACATTCCCTGTACATTGCCTGCACATAGCCTGCACATTTCCTGCACATTGCCTGCACATTGCCTGTACATTGCCTGTACATTGCCTGCACATTCCCTGTACATTGCTTGCACATTACCTGCACATTGCCTGTACATTGCCTGCACATTCCCTGTACATTGCTTGCACATTGCCTGCACATTGCCTGCACATTGCCTGCATGCATTGATCCACCTCTCTCCCTCATGAAACAGCAGAATAATGATGCGTTCTGACCTATAGATATGGTCCACACGGCGGCGATCTTCATCATGGCTTTGGTTCTGGAGTTGAAGCGGCTGTGCTCTATGGGGTTACGGATGGCCACGTATCGGTCCAGAGAGATGGCACACAGGTGCATGATGGAGGCGGTGGAGAACAGGACGTCCAGGTAGATCCAGATGGGACACAGAGCGCTGGGGAGAGGCCAGGCGTAGTCTGGAGGAGGAGAGAGGATGTTATACTGCTGATAACACACAGCAGTGATGACTGAACACCAGATCAGAGTGAAGGCTTAACATGCAGGTTGACTAAACTTTAATTAATTAGAGAGCATCAAAGACCAGCACACTTTACATGCACTGCATTCCCCCGTTCCCATGAGCAATCAGGTTCAGGTAATGGTTTGATTACAGCATTTATTACTCTGATGATCACGATGAAGATCACTACAGAAAGGTGTTTACTTCTATAGTCAGAGAGAGGCTGAGATTAGATCATTAGTTTGCATTAGACTCTGGATTAGATACTGTTCTCTACATGTTTCTGTGCACGTGGATGTATGAAAGATAAGAGAATAAAGCAGTCGAAAACAATGTTGATTAAAAGGCTGATTATAAAGATAAAGATTGATTTGACAGATTAATTTCACAATACTACGCCCACACAGGAGAAACAATGAGTCATTAAATCATCATTAAAACTGTAAAATATGAAACAGTCTGTAATTGTTATTCAATCGTCAACCAAGGACTCAGTGTAGACTTTGAAAAAGTATTAAAGGTTTCATGCTGCATTCTTGTGGAAATCTTGGGCAACATTTGATCTGCTTACTATCAGCATCAATCCTAAAAACTAAGTAAACCTAAGCTGGAAGTTTATTTTGAAAAGACACTATAACGAGAGGAAACTGACACGTCCAACACTGATGTTAGAGGGGAAATAGAGCGTCATAGTTTAAAGTGAAGTCACTGACCAAGTGCTGTTTGACGGGTTGGGAGTGAGAACATGTTGACTTGGCAGGTTCCAGGTGTGAAATGAAGGTTAAATGGTAAATAAAAGTTAAAGCTGCAGTGCCGGATATTGGCGCAAATATGATTTAAAAAAGTTATTTTTATTAAACGGCCGCTATATGGTGACAGTAGAACATGAAACAGGTAACCTGAGTTAAATCCTGTTCCTCTGTGTCCTACTGTGTCCTCCGGTGCTCCTAACGGCATCTGAAGGATTTCACTTACCGGAGGAAAACAAGGTCCGCTGCCAGCTGCCGTCTATGAGAGCCGGCTGTCAATCACTCTGAACTCCGACCAAACGGTCAAACTAGGCAGCGCTGATCAGATATGAATCAATATTCTGTTACTGTAATGACTATTTCTCTCCTCAGATGTTCTCAGAATCATCTTGTAGTTACTGTTTAGCTGTAAAATGAGAAAGTTTGTGACGCGGCCGCCATTGTAAAATCTGTTGAAGGAAGCCAAGTTCTGGTCACATGACCGGAGCACAGCCAATAGGAACGCTCTCTCTCTCTGAAATGACCTGTGATTGGTCAAAATCTGCCGTCACGGGCTAGATTTGTTCTAAAGCCTGAAAACAGAGATATGAGGAGGAGTAGAAGTCTAGTTTTCTCTCAGAACACTTGAATTACAATATGCTGAAAGGTTATTATGGGATGTTTGCCCAATGATGCCAAAAATATACTGCCTACTGCGGCTTTAAATGGTAAATAAAGGTTAGAGGTTAAATGGTAAATAAAGGTTAAAGGTTAAATGGTAAATAAAGGTTTAAGGTTAAATGGTAAATGAAGGTTAAAGGTTAAATGGTAAATGAAACCTCAGTTCAGTTAAATGTGTTGACTCAGTTCAGTGTGAAATGGTTGTTAAACAGGAAACAGAGACATCAGATCGACTCTAACAACGACCAGACGTCATGTTTCAGCTGACTGCTGATACCAGAGGGTGAAATCCTTCTCCCTTTCTCCACAGGGAGGTCAAAGGTCATAGCCGCTGACGGTGTGATACGCCGTAGAGCCGGTAGTGCTCCGCAGGGGGAACAGTTTGGGTCACGGGGAATAAAATCAGCCTCAATTATCTCGGCGCTGTGCCGGCGTGCCGCCTGGGACGCCGGCACAGCGGCTGATGTAACTAACAGAAACACTACTGGGAGCAGTTTGGCACAGAATTAAATCAAAGGGTTAACCTTCACTTAAAGCTGGGGTCTGCGATCTTGGAAAACTAGCATAATTTGAAAGTCGCATCGCCTCAGGAGCTCCGTCTAAACCCCCCCCTCCCCTCGAAACTCCTTATAAGGCAACGCCCCCCCACACACATGCACGAGCACCGCCGCATCTTAACTACTTCACATTTTTCGTAGCTATTTCATCACTAAATTCACTTCTGAAAAATGTTGAGGCGAGAAATCAACGGTGTAGATTTAGAATATTGACAGTTTTACGATGTTAGATGGCGAATCAAACATTTTCTCCACTGTTGTCGGAGTTTAGAAGCTCCACAAACTGCCGGCACAGCTAGCTAGCTCCTGCCGGGATCGCCACCTCTCCACCCGGGCATTCACTCACACAGACCCCGCTATGAGCTGGCTGGAGCTCTCTCAAGACCCCGGTCTCGTAGACGAGGGGCTTTATTTCCTGGTTGACGGAGAGGGGGGGGGGCAGCAGCTCGCTGGAGAGCCGGCCACAGAGCAGCAGAGAGGGGAGGGAAAGAGAGAGATACCTGCTGAGACAACACGACCCTTTTTAACATTACTCTAATATCTGGAGGGAGATCAGTCCACTCGTTTGTTTCTGTAACTGAAAAAGCAGTTTGAGTAACGTAAATTTTGTTCGGCAATGTTTTCTATCCGCCGTCTCCCCTCGTTGATAATCCTGTTTGTCTGACTTCACTTTGAGCTGTTAGAATAAATAGTTTAAATCTGCAGTATTTTATAAAGTAAACTAACAGAACATAAACAACTAAATCAAAGTTGTATTTTTCGATAATATGGTAATAGTGGTACGAGTTCGTTCTCGTTGTCCGGTGTTTTAAGAGCTGAGTTTTCTCTTCCACTCTCCAGTGAACGTGCGGCGGAGACGCGCTTTGAGTTCACGCTGGTGCACGCTGAGGCTAGAGTACGAGCAGGGAGGCAGGGAGGCTTCTGATTGGTTACTTACAACCGGGACCATTTTTACTGACTGGTAGACGTTTTTACAGGATTACAGCAGCTACAGATGACGGATCTTTTCCGGTCTATTTTCAGTGCTCATAAGAAACGGATTGCTGTCGGGGTGTAAAGACCATTTCAACCAATATAACAAAAAGTGTATACTGGATAAATCGCAGACCCCATCTTTAAACTGGGCTAAATTAATTAGCTTGATTGGTGAGCTGGCTGCTTAGTGGGCTAAAAAGATATCCTGGCACTGTTTCACCCCCCAGCAGGGAAAATACCCCGGGGAGGAGAACAGGTTCAAGTCCTAACAGGAACATCACCCACAATGTGACAACACATGAAGGCACCACCGTATACTATACACTGTACACCGTATACTATACACTATATACTATACAAATATACTATACACTGTACACTGTACACTGTACACTGTACACTATACACTATACACTGTACACTGTACACTATACAAATATACTATACACTGTACACTGTACACTGTACACTGTACACTGTATACTATACACTGTACACTGTACACTGTACACTGTACACTGTACACTATACACTATACACGCTATACTATACACTGTACACTGTACACTGTACACTATACACTATACACTATACACTGTATACTATACACTGTACACTGTACACTGTACACTATACACTGTATACTATACACTATACACTATACACTGTATACTATACACTGTACACTGTACACTGTACACTGTACACTGTACAGTGTACACTATACACTATACACTCTATACTATACACTGTACACTGTACACTGTACACTGTACACTATACACTATACACTATACACTCTATACTATACACTGTACACTGTACACTGTACACTGTACAGTGTACACTATACACTATACACTATACACTGTATACTATACACTATACACTATACACTGTATACTATACACTGTACACTGTACACTGTACACTATACACTATACACTATACACTCTATACTATACACTGTACACTGTACACTGTACACTGTACACTGTACACTATACACTATACACTATACACTCTACACTATACACTGTACACTATACACTGTACACTATACACTGTACAATGTACACTGTACACTTTACAATATACACTGTACACTGTTCACTGTACACTATACACTACTATACACTATACACTATATACTATACAAATATACTATACACTATACACTATACACTATATACCATATACTATACACTATATACTATACACTATACACTATATACTGGACGTCTGTATTCAGGGTCACAGATAATCAATCAAGCTCATAAACTATGTTTTACTTCTCTCTCAGTATTATAGATTCATTTCAGTGTGACTGTTTCATCTATGCTTTAAAGATGAGTCAGAATCTTCAGGGATCTGTTCTCTTGTTTCTCAGAGATGTGTTCTGTGTTCTATGTGTTCTCCTTAAAGGTTCTCTGTGTTCTCCTTAAAGGTTCTCTGTCCACATTAATAAATAAATGAAATGTAACACGTCACTGAAGAACATCAGAGGAGAGTGTTTCATCTCCAGCTGTGTCAGCTTTCTAAAGAGGGCGTACACTATATATATACTATATATATAGTGTACATATATATACTGTATATATAAGTATACTATATATATATATATATATATATATACAGTAGTATATATATTATGGCAAGCCGTTTAGGAAATTATTATATATATAATGTGAAATTTGAGAATATTGAATGAAATCCTGAATATATGGAATGAAATCCTGAGAATATTGAATGAACTCTGAATATATTGAATGAACCCTGAATATATTGAATGAACTCTGAATATATGGAATGAAATCCTGAGAATATTGAATGAACTCTGAATATATTGAATGAAATCCTGAGAATATTGAATGAAATCCTGAGAATATTGAATGAACTCTGAATATATTGAATGAACTCTGAATATATTGAATGAACCCTGAATATATTGAATGAACTCTGAATATATGGAACGAAATCTGACGTCATAAAGGCGCTGCTGCCATCTTGGTTTTAGGGTCATTATCCGTACAGATCTTGGTGCTGCTAGACGTGTGTGTCACTATGAGCGAGTCAGCACGAAATCTAGTATCAGCCATCCTCAGTAATGAGGAGATAGTTAACACTCTGGTGAATATATGTACCACAGACCAAAATAATACTGGTAAACATATTGAATACCGTTCCACAGATGAAGAGTTTATTCACTTTTTCGTCGTGGAAGAGTAATGCAGAACTGAACTAGTTAACTAAAGTTGGAAAGATATTGATAGATTTGAACTTCCTGGATCAATAACTCACAAACGAAATGTTGTTTAAACACCAACGAGGGCTCTTTCAAACCGTAGTAAGGTAGACAACGAGCTACAACCTTATTTAGATCAAAACGAGCTGGACACATAACATTGGTCTCTATCATGGTCTCTATGCGCGGCCGGCTGTAAGACGAGTGGTCAGGGACCGTCCACAAAGTGCATTGAATATTTTTCCCATTATAAATTCACCAAAAGCACATTTTTCCAAAATAAGCGTTGTAGTATAACCAGGAAGAGACCATCGATGATGTATGAAGTGATTTTGGTATCAACACTGTATAATAGTGAAGTTATTGAATATTTTTGTAGCAACTCTTTTCGGCGTTGCACTTTGTAGACGTTCCCTGAGCACTCTCTCACAGCCGGCCGTACAGAGACCACGGGTGAAAAAGTAAATAAACTCTTCATCTGTGGAACGGTATTCAATATGTTTACCAGTATTATTTTGGTCTGTGGTACATACATTCACCAGAGTGTTAACTATCTCCTCATTACTGAGGATGGCTGATACTAGATTTCGTGCTGACTCGCTCATAATGACACACACGTCTAGCAGCACCGAGATCTGTACGGATAATGACCCTAAAACCAAGATGGCAGCAGCGCCTTTATGACGTCAGATTTCGTTCCATATATTCA
This sequence comes from Sebastolobus alascanus, assembly GCA_916701645.2. Classification (NCBI taxonomy): domain Eukaryota; kingdom Metazoa; phylum Chordata; class Actinopteri; order Perciformes; family Sebastidae; genus Sebastolobus; species Sebastolobus alascanus. Next base: position 233,175 of record CAKAOJ020000352.1, read on the forward strand.
GAGTTCGTTCCATATATTCAGGGTTCATTCAATATATTCAGAGTTCGTTCAATATATTCAGAGTTCATTCAATATATTCAGACTTCATTCAATATATTCAGAGTTCATTCAATATATTCAGACTTCGTTCAATATATTCAGACTTCCTTCAATATATTCAGACTTCGTTCAATATATTCAGACTTCCTTCAATATATTCAGACTTCCTTCAATATATTCAGACTTCGTTCAATATATTCAGACTTCGTTCAATATATTCAGACTTCGTTCAATATATTCAGACTTCGTTCAATATATTCAGACTTCCTTCAATATATTCAGACTTCGTTCAATATATTCAGACTTCGTTCAATATATTCAGACTTCGTTCAATATATTCAGAGTTCGTTCAATATATTCAGGATTCGTTCAATATATTCAGAGTTCATTCAATATATTCAGAGTTCGTTCAATATTCTCAGGATTTCATTCAATATTCTCAGGATTTCATTCAATATATTCAGAGTTCATTCAATATTCTCAGGATTTCATTCAATATTCTCAGGATTTCATTCAATATATTCAGAGTTCATTCAATATTCTCAGGATTTCATTCCATATATTCAGGATTTCATTCAATATTCTCAAATTTCACATTATATATATAATAATTTCCTAAACGGCTTGCCATAATATATATATATATATATATATATATATTCTGTATATATATATATAACCCGTCTCTCTGTGTCTTTCTGCGCCTGCAGTTATTTATGTACACACACAGATAAACACACACACACACACACACACACACACACACACACACACACGCGCACACACACTCCTTAATTTCATCTCTGATTGGCAGGACAGCGTGCACGTATGATGCACGTGGAGTGAATCACACGCTTGTTTATGTGTGTGTGTGTGTGTGTGTGTGCGTGTGTGTGTGTGTGTGTGTGTGTGTGTGTGTGTGGGAGGCAGCTTGCATAACTTTCCAGAGGTCAAACACTTACTGGGGGCACTGCATGACACACACACACACACACACACACACACACACACACACACACACACACACACACACACACACACACACACACACACACTCACACACACACACACTCACTAGGTGTTACTCAGCTGGCTGGAGGGTTTGTAGTATTTTCTAGTGACTGCAGTGAGAGACTGAAGTCAGCAGCTGAACACTGTTGATGAAATACTTGTGAGGTCATTTTGTTTCTGTATTTTCAGTTAAACCAGTGTAAACCAGGTATAACAGGTATATAATAGGTTGAGGTGTAATAGGTATATAATAGGTTGAGGTATAATACAGAGAGATTATGATTCAAAAATCAGATCTTAGTCAAGGAGGATTTATGTTAATGAGTGCATATTTATTTATTATTTAACAGCTTGGTAAGACTTCATTTTACAGGTCCGCTAATTTCATAGTAATTAGGTGATAATTAGCAAGTAACCTATTTGAAATTTCTTTGGAATTACTGATAAATTACTCCAATATTTACCTCAAAATGTATCAAAAATGACCTTATTATAAACATGATTTAATAATTATATACTAAAATATCCTCTTATTGTTAAAATAGGGTCCTGAGGCTGAGAAGAGGCTGCTCTTCATCGGAGGTGGAAAACCAAAACTAATAGAAGACTCTTCTGATCAGGAACTAATCTCACCACTCTGTGACTCAAGGAGTATTAATCCCACATTATTCATTATGCATCAACATTAATTATTATTAGACTGATAGTCTGAGGGGGTGAGCGCCAAACAACACACACAAACGTGCATGAATATATCAGCAATCGCCGGTTGTTGGGCGGACGGTGGCCGGTTGTAAAACTGGAACATATCACCTCATCCTGATAGGTACCGGGTATCAGAGCACTATCCTCTGGTTGTGTGATGGCTGTGATGGCTGTGTGATGGTTGTGTGATGGTTGTGTGATGGTTGTGTGATGGTTGTGTGATGGTTGAGTGATGGCTGTGTGATGGTTGTGTGATGGTTATGTGATGGTTGTGTGATGGTTGTGTGATGGCTGTGTGGTGGTTGTGTGATGGTTGAGTGATGGTTGTGTGATGGTTGTGTGATGGTTGTGTGGTGGTTGTGTGGTGGTTGTGTGATGGTTGAGTGATGGTTGTGTGGTGGTTGTGTGATGGTTGTGTGATGGTTGTGTGATGGTTGTGTGGTGGTTGTGTGATGGTTGTGTGATGGTTGTGTGATGGTTGTGTGATGGTTGTGTGAAGGTTGTGTGATGGTTGTGTGATGGTTGTGTGATGGTTGTGTGATGGTTGTGTGATGGTTGTGTGAAGGTTGTGTGAAGGTTGTGTGATGGTTGTGTGATGGTTGTGTGATGGTTGTGTGAGGGTTGCGTGATGGTTGCGTGATGGTTGCGTGATGGTTGTGTGAGGGTTGTGTGATGGTTGTGTGAGGGTTGCGTGATGGTTGCGTGATGGTTGCGTGATGGTTGTGTGAAGGTTGTGTGAGGGTTGCGTGATGGTTGCGTGATGGTTGCGTGATGGTTGCGTGATGGTTGTGTGAAGGTTGTGTGAAGGTTGTGTGATGGTTGTGTGATGGCTGTGTGATGGTTGCGTGATGGTTGTGTGATGGTTGTGTGATGGTTGTGTGATGGTTGTGTGATGGTTGCGTGATGGCTGCGTGATGGTTGTGTGATGGTTGCGTGATGGCTGCGTGATGGTTGTGTGATGGTTGTGTGATGGTTGTGTGATGGTTGTGTGATGGCTGTGTGATGGTTGTGTGATGGTTGTGTGATGGCTGTGTGATGGTTGTGTGATGGTTGTGTGATGGCTGTGTGATGGTTGTGTGATGGTTATGTGATGGTTGTGTGATGGTTATGTGATGGTTGTGTGATGGTTGTGTGAAGGTTGACGCTCTGCCTGTCTGCTGTAGACAGAGATCTCATTTTACCAGGAGATCATAACCAGCAGCAGAACTGCAGAGTGAGAGCGAAGCTTATAGGGAACCAATCTAAACACCGATGGTGTCATTATGGTGTCATTATGGTGTCATTATTCTACAGACATTACCTGGTGCTGTCAACATTTACTGCACAATCATGAGCTAAAGGAAAAACAACGTGTCTACTGAGACTTTAAATGAGTCCATGTTGTTCTCACATGTTTGAGGGTAAAACAGCAGAAAGACATCGATCTGAACAATGTTCAGTTTACTGTTCCAGATAAATGACCTCTCTCTCTCTCTCCCTCTCTCTCTCTGTCTCTCTCTCTCTCTCTCTCTCCCTCTCTCTCTCCCCCCCTCTCTTTCTCTCTCATTGTATTTCATATCACAGTCCCTCTCATTCCTCTTTCCTATTCGATAAAGCTAATATGACTGAATATATCTTATATTAATCTGCTGTCTGTGGGAAGAAGCATCAATGTGTGTGTATGTTTTTTATACATGTTTTATCAGCGAGTGTTTGGGTCCAACGCAGAGAGATAACTTTGATTGAGTTGGCCTTGAAGGTCATATACTCTTAGGCTGTGAGTGTGTGTGTGTGTGTGTGTGTGTGTGTGTGTGATTTCCTCACTTCATATATTATCGGTGTTTAATTACCACTTCTTAGTTTCATCACTGTGCAAACAGCCAAATGAATCTGAAATGTCCCCTCATCCTTCTTCCTTTATGGCCACATGTTGAATGAATGGAAGACACCAAATTAGTCTGTATGGAGAGTTAAGACATTACAGGACATCAAACTGAAATTAATTTTTGTCTGAAATGTTAGAAAATATCGTTCTGCTCTTTATTCAGGATTCAACATGAGGTGGGTTTTACACGATAGTTCTCCTGAGGAAATCCTCCATTTGATGCTTCCTCTAAATGTCTCTGATAATACAGTCTGCTTTTAAAATTAAGCTACGAATTATTTGTAAGAACGTCTTCAACAACACAAGACGTTCTGGCTACATTTGGTTTGAAGAGACTGTCCTCCCAAGAAGAAGAAGAAGATCATCATCATCAGTCGTTTCAACAAAAGCCCCAAAATGAGAAATGTTTACCTGGTAAGTGCAGCCTGGTCGCACAGAAAGGTGTGTGAATGACACGATAATGCACAAGGAAGCAGTAATAAGGACACGCCCTTCTAGGCGTGTCATTTGTACGCCATGTAGTTTGGACTGACTGCGATGTAAATGCATCCGTGTGAATAAACTACGCTCAGAGCTGGTGATGACAAAAAGGAACACTTATTGTGGGAGGGAGGGGAGGACGAGGTGTTTGAGAACAGTTTGGTTTTGTAAGTTATGTTAGTGGCGTGTTTTATAGTAATGTTTGACGGGTGTTTTTTAGTGACGTTTGTGGCGTGTTTTTTAGTGGCGTTTGTGGCGTGTTTTTCATTAATGTTTGTGGCGTGTTTTTCAGTGATGTTTGTGGCGTGTTTTTTATCGACGTTTGTGGCGTGTTTTTTAGTGACATGTGGCGGGTTTTCATTAACTTTTATGGCAGGTTTTTAGTGATGTTTATGGCGTGTTTTTTAGTGACGTTTGTGACGTGTTTTTTAGTGACGTTTGTGACGTGTTTTTTAGTGATGTTTGTGGCGTGTTTTTTAGTGGCGTTTGTGGCGTGTTTTTTAGTGACGTTTGACGCGTGTTTTTTAGTGATGTTTGTGGCGTGTTTTTATTGACGTTTGTGGCGTGTTTTTTAGTGACGTTTGTGGCGTGTTTTTTAGTGACGTTTGTGGCGTGTTTTTATTGACGTTTGTGGCAGGTTTTTAGTGATGTTTATGGCGTGTTTTTTAGTGACGTTTGTGACGTATTTTTTAGTGACGTTTGTGGCGTGTTTTTTAGTGACGTTTGACGCGTGTTTTTTAGTGATGTTTGTGGGGTGTTTTTATTGACGTTTGTGGCGTGTTTTTTAGTGACGTTTGTGGCGTGTTTTTTAGTGACGTTTGACGCGTGTTTTTTAGTGATGTTTGTGGCGTGTTTTTATTGACGTTTGTGGCGTGTTTTTTAGTGACGTTTGTGGCGTGTTTTTTAGTGACGTTTGTGGCGTGTTTTTATTGACGTTTGTGGCGTGTTTCATAGTGGCGTTTGTGGCGTGTTTTTTAGTGACGTTTGTGACGTGTTTTTTAATGACGTTTGTGGCGTGTTTTTTAGTGACGTTTGTGGCGTGTTTTTTAGTGACGTTTGACGCGTATTTTTTAGTGATGTTTGTGGCGTGTTTTTATTGACGTTTGTGGCGTTTTTTTTAGTGACGTTTGTGGCGTGTTTTTTAGTGACGTTTGTGGCGTGTTTTTATTGACGTTTGTAGCAGGTTTTTAGTGATGTTTATGGCTTGTTTTTTAGTGACGTTTGTGACGTGTTTTCTAGTGACGTTTGTGGCGTGTTTTTTAGTGACGTTTGACGCGTGTTTTTTAGTGATGTTTGTGGCGTGTTTTTATTGACGTTTGTGGCGTGTTTTTTAGTGACGTTTGTGGCGTGTTTTTTAGTGACACTTGTGGTGTGTTTTATAGTGACGTTTGAGGCGTGTTTTTTAGTGATGTTTGTGGCGTGTTTTTTAGTGACGCTTGTGGTGTGTTTTATACTGACGTTTGAGGCGTGTTTTTTAGTGACGCTTGTGGTATGTTTTATAGTGACGTTTGTGACGTGTTTTTTAGTGACGTTTGAGGTGTGTTTTATAGTGACGTTTGTGGTGTGTTTTATAGTGACGTTTGAGGCGTGTTTTTTAGTGACGTTTGTGGCGTGTTTTTTAGTGACGCTTGTGGTGTGTTTTATAGTGACGTTTGAGGCGTGTTTTTTAGTGACGTTTGTGGTGTGTTTTATAGTGACGTTTGAGGCGTGTTTTTTAGTGACGTTTGTGGCGTGTTTTTTAGTGACGTTTGTGGTGTGTTTTATAGTGACGTTTGTGGCGTGTTTTTTAGTGACGTTTGTGGCGTGTTTCATAGTGACGTTTGTGGCGTGTTTTTTAGTGACGTTTGTGGCGTGTTTTTTAGTGACGTTTGTGGCGTGTTTTTATTGACGTTTGTGGCGTGTTTCATAGTGGCGTTTGAGGCGTGTTTTTTAGTGACGTTTGTGGCGTGTTTTTTAGTGACGCTTGTGGTGTGTTTTATAGTGACGTTTGAGGCGTGTTTTTTAGTGACGTTTGTGGCGTGTTTTTTAGTGACGCTTGTGGTGTGTTTTATAGTGACGTTTGAAGCGTGTTTTTTAGTGACGCTTGTGGTGTGTTTTATAGTGACGTTTGTGACGTGTTTTTTAGTGACGCTTGTGGTGTGTTTTATAGTGACGTTTGTGGCGTGTTTTATAGTGACGTTTGTGGCGTGTTTTTTAGTGACGTTTGTGGTGTGTTTTATAGTGACGTTTGTGGCGTGTTTTTTAGTGACGTTTGTGGCTTGTTTCATAGTGGCGTTTGAGGCGTGTTTTTTAGTGACGTTTGTGGCGTGTTTTTTAGTGACGTTTGTGGCGTGTTTTTTTGTGACGTTTGTGGCGTGTTTTTTAAGTGACGTTTGTGGCGTGTTTCATAGTGGCGTTTGAGGCGTGTTTTTTAGTGACGTTTGTGGCGTGTTTTTTAGTGACGCTTGTGTCGTGTTTCATAGTGACGTTTGTGGCGTGTTTTTTAGTGCCGTTTGTGGCGTGTTTCATAGTGGCGTTTGAGGCGTGTTTTTTAATGACGTTTGTGGCGTGTTTTTTAGTGACGTTTGTGTCGTGTTTTTTAGTGACGTTTGTGGCGTGTTTTTTAGTAACGTTTGTGGCATGTTTCATAGTAACGTTTGTGGCGTGTTTTTTAGTGACGTTTGTGGCGTGTTTCATAGTGACGTTTGTGGCGTGTTTTTTAGTGACGTTTGTGGCGTGTTTTTTAGTGACGTTTGTGGCGTGTTTTTATTGACGTTTGTGGCGTGTTTCATAGTGGCGTTTGAGGCGTGTTTTTTAGTGACGTTTGTGGCGTGTTTTTTAGTGACGCTTGTGGTGTGTTTTATAGTGACGTTTGAGGCGTGTTTTTTAGTGACGTTTGTGGCGTGTTTTTTAGTGACGCTTGTGGTGTGTTTTATAGTGACGTTTGAGGCGTGTTTTTTAGTGACGCTTGTGGTGTGTTTTTTAGTGACGTTTGTGGTGTGTTTTATAGTGACGTTTGTGGCGTGTTTTTTAGTGACGTTTGTGGTGTGTTTTATAGTGACGTTTGAGGCGTGTTTTTTAGTGACGTTTGTGGCGTGTTTTTTAGTGACGTTTGTGGTGTGTTTTATAGTGACGTTTGTGGCGTGTTTTTTAGTGACGTTTGTGGCGTGTTTCATAGTGACGTTTGTGGCGTGTTTTTTAGTGACGTTTGTGGCGTGTTTCATAGTGGCGTTTGAGGCGTGTTTTTTAGTGACGTTTGTGGCGTGTTTTTTAGTGACGTTTGTGGCGTGTTTCATAGTGGCGTTTGAGGCGTGTTTTTTGGCGCGTTTGTGGCGTGTTTTTTAGTGACGTTTGTGGCGTGTTTTTATTGACGTTTGTGGCGTGTTTCATAGTGGCGTTTGACGCGTGTTTTTTAGTGATGTTTGTGGCGTGTTCTTTAGTGACGTTTGTGGCGTGTTTTTTAGTGACGTTTGTGGCGTGTTTCATAGTGGCGTTTGATGCCTGTTTTTTAGTGACGTTTGTGGCGTGTTTTTTAGTGATGTTTTTGGCGTGTTTCATAGTGATATTTGTGGCGTGTTTTTTAGCGACGTTTGTGGCGTGTTTTTTAGTGATGTGTGGCGTGTTTTTATTGACGTTTGTGGCGTGTTTTTTAGTGACTTTTGTGACGTGTTTTTAGTGATGTTTGTGTCTTGTTTCATAGTGACATTTGTGACGTGTTTCATTATGACGTTTGTGGCGTGTTTTATAGTGACGTGTTTTATAGTGATGTGTTTTTAGTGATGTTTGTGTCTTGTTTCATAGTGACATTTGTGACGTGTTTCATTATGACGTTTATGGCGTGTTTTATAGTGACGAAACCTGTTCTCATTCCCAGGGCGTCAAATACCAACACTTTGTCTCAGCCTTCGGCGTCTCATACCGCCGCACAAGGCATCCCTTGAGCGGCGGTATGAGATGCACCGGGCATTCCATTAACTACAATGTAAACCCATCCGCGGCAATATTAAACGCTCAGGGAAAGTGCACCGGGAGTGTGGTGCCGTAGCTTTAACAGCGAAAAGACACACCGGGCGGGCGGGAGGCGAGGTGGATGGGTCCAACAAACACAGGGCTTTCATCCAGGAGACCGCTGTTCGTGTCCCGTGTGTTAAGTTTCACTTTCACGTTACAATCAGCTGTTGGTTCATGTCCCGTGTTCACAACGTTCAGCCTCATTTTTCACTGTAGTTTTAAGACCAACCAAGTTGTTTTTATTCCTAAATCTAACTATAGTGGTTTTATTTCCTGAACCTAAGCACGTGTTTAATTCACAACATTAAGAACGTGTTTACTGCGACCAAAAAGTGACGCCGAGGGTTCTGAAAAAGCGTCACTATATGACCTGTTGGGATGAGAACGTGTTGGATATCAGGTTGCCAAGTGACAACGCCGCCTAGTGGCCGTGGCAATCATGACGGGAGCAAAGTCTGCGGAGGGGGGAGGTCGAGGTGGATATACGTGCATGTTTGTCTTCTGCAGGACTTCCTCCCACTCTTGTATGATCTGCTGCCATACAGACATTTTCAACCATTTACACGCAACAGAAGACACAATGAGGTCATGTGACGGAGGTCGTTTGTGTGGACAGTGCAGCAGCTGAGGTCGACTGGAACATCTGCAGAGATTTATTGGACAAGCGTGATTTGATCAGGATGATTAGAATCATTTTTTCCTGTCCGAGAACATTTACCTCATCATTGTTTTATTCTGGGCCATTATAAATAGCCAGCCTGTGTGTGTGTGTGTGTGTGTGTGTGTGTGTGTGTGTGTGTGTGTGTGTGTGTGGTTATTTTGGAAGCTTAGACTCCATCAATTATATTTAGTCATCATTCTGGCAATTTCAATTAAATAAACTCAAACATTTGCCAAAAGCTGTGTGTGTGTGACAGCAAGTATATAGAGACAAAAAGATGGTAAATTACCATCCACATCATCTTTTATCATCACTGTCATCATCATCATCATCATCATCATCAAGTTAAATGGTGTGAGAACATTGTGTGACGTGCCTGTGTGTGTGTATGTGTGTGTGTGTTTGTGTGTGTGTGTGTGTGTGTGTGTGTGTGTGTGTGTGTGTGTGTGTGTGTGTGTGTGTGTGTGTGTGGATCAATGCAGTCGAGTACCAGTGTGATGGATAACACTGCAGGTATAGATCCAGGCTCTGGGCCTTTACAGGGGACTAGATGTCTTTTATAGCTGTGTTTATCAAGGACACACTGTCTGTGCATCAGACAAAGAGAAGAGACAATTTTCTCAACCTTTTTCTTTTTTTGTTGGTGTTTGTGTGAAACATTGATTACGGCGGTGAGCGATCAGCAGCAGCAGTTTGGACCAGCAGACAGCCACAGAGCGAGCGGCCGAGTGTGTCCGTTGACCGTACGCGGCCCATTAAGCACCAATCAACCTTCCCCGTCCTGTTTAGTATTCCTGAAGGATTCCAGCCACAGAGCGGAGACATGAATATAATACGTTTGGCCGAGATGTGCCGAGGATACAAAGGAGCTGCAGGGCGACGTGGAAGAAGACAGAATAAAGATGTTTGGTGCTCTTCCCACATGTGTAGAGCCACAGCGACTTCCATCCAGAGACATCCTGACTTTTAATCCCTAGTATGGGTCAAGCTGTCATGTCATGAGGTCACTCAATACAGTCTTTCCATAATGCCTGATGACTTGTCTTTTATCCATTATCATTATCCCTCCAGTAAATGTTGAGCAAGAACAAGTTGACTGCAGTGCTGTGTTGAAACTTATTTACTAGTGCGGTACCGATTGCTCGGCCTCCGGTGCTGCTGCTTGCAGCTTTCTCTAAAACCACTCATCCAAACAACTTCACATTCAACGCTGCACTTCCTTTTGGTAGTAATACAGCCAGGGATGCTGGGAGTCAGTCAGAGCTGGGGGGGGGGGCTGAGAGGAAGCCAGTCTATATAATGACGTCATACTGAATGCTGCGCAGACATTCAGGTTTATGCTTTAATTTAAATGAGCCACGATTATTTATATTTAATAGTTATTAACATCATTTTACACTAGTTTTATGTTGTATTCATCCCCCTGGGTTTTTAGGGTTAGGGTTAGGTAGGTTAGTCTTGGGGTATTGGGAGTGAGGGGGTTTGGGGGAGGAAAGATTTGAAGGTTTTTGACTTTAAACTATGCAATTTTGCATCATTTTGGACCATTATTATCATTATTACTATAGTTAATGATCAAATAGCTTAAAGATTCACAGCCTGTCAGATTCAGAAAACAGAACATGGTTTTATTAGTAACATCGCCGGCACTCTAACAGAATGACTGGTAGATGATTCGCTCTCATCAGTGATATTAGGTGATATTATGTACTGCTTTTTCAGGACATGAACGTTGTATTGATAAATTACAGCACCCTCGTTCCTCCCCCATTTAATTTCCATTGCAGCTTAATAAAAGGCCTTCAGAAAAACATGCACTTCCAGCGTCCATGAAAACACCCGTCAAGTGTGAAGTAGATCCGATGAACGGTTGTGGAGAACATGACTAATAAATATGTCCCGTAGATCTCTGGTCTCTCTTTCCTGTTCTGTTGTTGAATGTACTGTAGCGAGCGACGGAGAGCGAGTTGTACGCAGCATGCTGTTCAGCGGTGTAACAGTTAATAGGGTTCCCCTCTCAGTACACTACACAGTGTGTACATAATGCACTACTAATAAATATGTCCTGTAGATCTCAAGAGCTCGCACTCCTCCACTTTCTCGAGTCCTCAGCAATCAACACATTCTCACTCCCAACTCATTAAATACCGCCGGTCAGAACCCCTCGGCATCAGATAGCGATGCTCTAAGTTCCCCTCTAGCGTAACTTTTGGACGTGTCAGGGACAGCGTGTCAATATACGCTCGTTACATGGATAATGTCCTTTCAAAATGAACTTCTGTTTTCACTGGAAGTTAGGTTTAGGCAACACAACCGCTTACTTAGAGTTAGGAAACGGTCGTGGTTGACGTTAACTTCACTGACTAATGACTCACCTGACTAGAGACTCACGGGACCAACGATACTAACGAGTCATGTGACCAACGATACTAACGAGTCTTGTGACTAATGACTAACCTGACTAGAGACTCACGGGACCAACGATACTAACGAGTCACGTGACTAACGACTCACCTGACTAGAGACTCACAGGACCAACGATACTAACGAGTCTTGTGACTAATGACTAACCTGACTAGAGACTCACAGGACCAACGATACTAACGAGTCTTGTGACTAATGACTCACCTGACTAGAGACTCACGGGACCAACGATACTAACGAGTCTTGTGACTAATGACTAACCTGACTAGAGACTCACAGGACCAACGATACTAACGAGTCTTGTGACTAATGACTAACCTGACTAGAGACTCACAGGACCAACGATACTAACGAGTCTTGTGACTAATGACAAACCTGACTAGAGACTCACAGGACCAACGATACTAACGAGTCATGTGACTAACGACTCACCTGACTAGAGACTCACAGGACCAACGATACTAACGAGTCTTGTGACTAATGACTAACCTGACTAGAGACTCACGGGACCAACGATACTAACGAGTCTTGTGACTAATGACTAACCTGACTAGGGACTCACGGGACCAACGATACTAACGAGTCTTGTGACTAATGACTAACCTGACTAGAGACTCACGGGACCAACGATACTAACGAGTCTTGTGACTAATGACTAACCTGACTAGAGACTCACGGGACCAACGATACTAACAAGTCATGGGACTAATGACTCACCTGACTAGAGACTCACGGGACCAACGATACTAACGAGTCATGTGACTAACGACTCACCTGACTAGAGACTCACATGACCAATGATACTAACGAGTCATGTGACTAATGACTCACCTGACTAGAGACTCACGGGACCAACCATACTAACGAGTCATGTGACTAATGACTCACCTGACTAGAGACTCACGGGACCAACCATACTAACGAGTCATGTGACTAATGACTCACCTGACTAGAGACTCACGGGACCAACGATACGAACGACTCATGTGACTAATGACTCACCTGACTAGAGACTCAGGGGACCAACGATACTAACAAGTCATGTGACTAATGACTCACCTGACTAGAGACTCACGGGACCAACGATACTAACGAGTCATGTGACTAACGACTCACCTGACTAGAGACTCACGGGACCAACGATACTAACAAGTCATGTGACTAATGACTCACCTGACTAGAGACTCACGGGACCAACGATACTAACGAGTCATGTGACTAACGACTCACCTGACTAGAGACTCACATGACCAATGATACTAACGAGTCATGTGACTAATGACTCACCTGACTAGAGACTCACGGGACCAACGATACTAACGAGTCATGTGACTAACGACTCACCTGACTAGAGCCTCACGGGACCAACGATACTAACGAGTCATGTGACTAACGACTCACCTGACTAGAGACTCACGGGACCAACGATACTAACGAGTCATGTGACTAACGACTCACCTGACTAGAGACTCACGGGACCAACGATACGAACGAGTCATGTGACTAATGACTCACCTGACTAGAGACTCACGGGACCAACGATACGAACGACTCATGTGACTAATGACTCACCTGACTAGAGACTCACAAGACCAACGATACTAACGAGTCATGTGACTAATGACTCACCTGACTAGAGACTCACGGGACCAACCATACTAACGAGTCATGTGACTAATGACTCACCTGACTAGAGACTCACGGGACCAACCATACTAACGAGTCATGTGACTAATGACTCACCTGACTAGAGACTCACGGGACCAACGATACAAACGAGTCATGTGACTAATGACTCACCTGACTAGAGACTCACGGGACCAACGATACAAACGAGTCTTGTGACTAACGACTCATCTGACTAGAGACTCACGGGACCAACAATACTAACGAGTCATGTGACTACCAACTGACGTGACAAAATAAGTCAATGTTTACTTCTAGTTTCACGCGGGACCTGAACAGCGTTCTCCTGGTTCAGAGTCCTGTGTTTGTTTGACCCCTCCACCTCACCAAGTGGACTATCATGTTCTCACGTCACTGCTCTGACCATCTAATAACGCCGTGAGTGGGTTTACATTAGAGTTAGTTTAAAGCCCAGTTTGTCGCATACAGTCGATTTCTCGGTTGTGGAGAAAATCGAAGGACAGACATACGGACGTACATACAGTATATACAGAGACTTTGGTTTTAGCTAGATGCTTGCAAGCAGTTGAATGATGTCCCTTCTTAGAAGAAGGTCCAGGTAAAATACAACAGTGTTGAGAAGCTTAAAAAAGAAATAAAGTCAAAATATCTGTAATTCCTGACAGGTGTAACTAATGTAATGTGCTCAAAACTTTCTGGACGGTCAAGATAACATCAATGTTGACTTTTCCGAATCTGTCCTTCGCTGCTGTCACACTGGGAAAATGACAAGTACTCTCCTCCCGGGCACTTCTATTTGGTTAATATGCCATCACTATTTGCACCCAAACTCAGTTCATTCATTTTTTAAAGTTTCTCAGACGGACAAAAAATTACCACGTGTGGCTGATAACCGAGGAGACACATCAACCTCACTGTCACATGTACAAAAATCACAAATAATTTAGCAACAACTGAGTCTAAACATCTATTTTCAAAATTTGCTGATGTTCATATTTGGTTGTCTCTGCTGTCATCTGACTAGATGTAGTAGTAGTAGTAGTAGTAGTAGTATAGTAGTAGTAGTAGTAGTAGTAGTAGTAGTAGTAGTAGTAGTATAGTATAGTATAGTAGTAGTAGTAGTAGTAGTAGTAGTAGTAGTAGTATAGTATAGTATAGTAGTAGTAGTATAGTAGTATAGTACAGTAGTAGTAGTAGTAGTATAGTATAGTATAGTAGTAGTAGTATAGTAGTATAGTAGTATAGTACAGTAGTAGTAGTAGTAGTATATACTCTGTCATCCTCTGCCACCACTCCTGTGCAGACCCAAAGAACCTGACAAATGCTGGATCTAATTAACCTCACATGTGACGGTGGCTGAAAATAAATGATATTTTTCACATCTTTGACATACAGTAAGCATTCGACTCAGATTCCCATGTAGATATTTAAACATTTAAAAGTTAAGTTAAAAGAGCTATAATCAATATTTCCATAATAACAAGGGATCAAATGACTACATGAAAGTTAAGATGCATATTTGTCTGAAAATGTTGGAACACGATCTTGTAGATTCAGACTTTTATTTGCGTGTTGACGTCATTGTCTTGTATATAGAATATTGCTTCGACCATGATTATCAGTAGTTTAATATTAATAATGGATCATATTACTATGTGCAATGTGAGAGGTGTCGCTTGTAGTGACAAACCCACAGAGAATGATCATCTGACACGGCAGTTCCTTTCAGCTTGAAAACCTTGTTAAGTCATTGGTTTGGTTTTCTGGTTCACTCTCACGGTTCTCATCAACGTTGTTCTCGGTTGCAGCTAAAAGAACCCAGTCTACACTACGTGTCCGTTACCAAACAGCAAAGAGACAAAGTTATCTAGTAGCTAACTGACACATCGGAGCATCTAGCAGCTAAAGGTATTTCCTTCAGGAGTTGGTGGAGACTTAATCTCCATAAAGAGATTCTGCACATCTGGAGGCAACGGGACAAGATTTGGTATCTGAAGCGTTCTGGTTTCTGTTTGTAGTCTGAGTAGCATTAACCAATCATGTTGGAGATGGCTTTGGTTCCATGCAGGTAAACTGTCATCTATAAATCATCTATTGTCTGACGATGACTTAGTTTTTTATTAGCTTCAATTAGCTTGTACTTGTGAAACTCAGACTCTATTCTCGTGTCTCAAGTTATTAATCGGACTCTAGACTATAACTGATGCACGGGAGAGGAAGTCTTGGCCCGGATATCCGCTGGCTACACCAGAAACCCAGAAATATTGTTGTCAGACCGATAGTCGATGGGTCCGGAGATTGGTGGAAACCAAACCAGAGCTAAAAGGAGAGTGAATATTGATATTGAATAATAATATAATAATAATATTGAACTCATAAGATGGACAGAAACATGATTCAAACTGAATGCTTATGTTGTTGAATGTCTAAAAAGGAACATCAGGCACATCGATGAATGACAGGTTCACCATAACAACTTTCTAAGGTGATGATATGCTGCTCCAAAGTGGCCAAAAGGAACTAAAAAAATGTCCTGATTGTTGTGAGACTTGACTCCCTGAAGACATGACCTAACTTTAAATGTTAAAGCAAAACAATAAAAGTAGTTTTGACCTGTTGAAATGAGGATTACTGTCACTGAGAGCTGTAAAGGCCAGCTTGTGTTCATCTACAGCTCTGCAGAAGATGTTCTCACTATCAGTTCTTATGTGATGTTGGCATTTACAGGTACCTTCGGTGTTAATGCAGACACATGCAAGGCTGAAATGTTACAAGAAGACAGCCTCTCTTTAATCTAATGTTTTTACTCAACATTGGAAAATAAATTCAACAGACAGCCTACCATATAACAACCCGACATCCTATGAAGCTAATGTGGGCGTTCATGCAGAATCCTGGCAGCGATATTGTAAGCAAGAACAGCAGTTGGTGGCTGGTATGATATTGCAATTATCAGTTGGCACCCTCTGGCTCTTGAATCACTTGCAGTATAACAGTGAGAAATGTCCCAGAGAAGTAATAATCATTTCAACAATTGCACTGAAAAATGTTTTGAAATAATGACGGAGCGCATGTCACAGTGTGCTGGCAACAGCTGGTGAGTGGGTGGATGCCCGAGATCAGGGGGAGAAAGGATTGTTTAAATATTGGGTGAGATTTATAGGCATGTATCTGTCTTTTCATGATTACATCAAGAAGCCGTAAAGAACAAGAGCAACAATATTTAAAAGCACTTATAGCAGGTTGGAGCATCTGTTTTCTTAGTGTGTTGAACAGAGGGCTGGTAGCCAATCAGATCACTTTGTGCAGGTAAGAGTGTGTGCTCCTGAAGACTCGCGTCAAATGTTATCAGCCGGTTGAATAGGCATTATCAGCCTCATAGATATGGGTTAGAAGGGGCCTGCTACACCTACTAGTAGGTTCAGAAGGCTGTTAGCAGCTATTCACATGGTTGATCACTGACACAAATACAAGACGACGACGTCGACCTCTCGTGGCCGCTGTAATTATGACTATGGATGGGGATCGTTCATTTTTATTGATACCATTTTCAAGACTGTCTAACTATCCGAGTTTTTATCGATACCACTATCGATGCTTTTTCTATTATTTGGTGCAAAGACAAGACGACAATAAATTCTTAACAGATCTGATATTAATTGTATTGCTTAACTGTGAGTTTGTGACTGTTTGATTTCTGAACAGTTAAAATCATTCAAAGTGACCTTTAACATAAATAAAACACCAAAAGTGATTTGTTTATCCAAAACAGTTTTTTTTTTTTTAATGTTAAAAAGTCATTTTATTGGTTTGTTATTTATAATTTGCATGTTTGTTGTGATTTTGGTATTAACAATGCAGCTAAGTTAAATTTAAATATATATTTTTAATATTTAAAAAGTAAAAGATTTTGTATTGAGTCCCCGAAAAGCTGGAACCGGCCCTGTTGGTGCGTCTTAGGAGGAGCTGCTGGACAAGATAAACTGTGGCAGTCGGATGCGATCGATGGTATAAAAAAACACCTAAACCTCAATCCTTTCCTAAACCTAACCAAGTAGTTTGTTGCCTAAACCTAAAGTTCAATTCACAACATCTGTGTTAACCACTGATAACGCTCATTCAATCGGCTGGTAACATTCACAATGGGTTTCCTGAGTGATGCCTGTGTGTGTATGTGCCTAAAACTTGTTTCTAACAGAGCAAACTCAGAGACAGAACATAAAGTGTTCTTATGTTTGACATTGATTGTAGACATTTCTTTTGACCTTTTCTTTGATTTTCCAGCTAGAAATGACATATATAAAGGGTCAGTTCACCTCCAGAACAAAAACAAGTTCCAGTAGAAATGAAAACCGATCACAGCAACATGTGCTGATTATCCAGAGAAGTGTGCATGTGAGACTGTGAGCAATTAACATCGAGTTAAAGGTTCACAACAAAACAACAACGTTACTTGTTATGAAGCCTTCGATGTTTGTTGCTTGCTGCGAGTCTTCTACCTAACATGTTTACAAAAGCAGAAATGGTTTGTTGGTTGTCAAAACTCACCATAGAGGATGTTGATGAGGGAGATCGGCATGACCAGGATGCCTACGAGCATGTCCGCCACAGCCAGCGACCTCAGGAAGAAGTTGGTGGCGTTTTGGAGCTTCTTCTCCAGCGACACAGCCAGGATCACCAGGATGTTGCCACCGATCGTCAGCGCGATTATGACGAGTATGAGCAGCGCCGGCCAGTTTTTCTCTTTCATGGCCGCCCTGGTGACGGACTCCTGGGTGAAATTGTCCAGACCTGCACTCATGGCTGCCGCACCTCCGCCGCTGCCTCCAAACCCGATCCCCCACGGCAGGGATTGGTTGAGCTCCAGGGGGTTAATGCTTGGCCAAGCCATCCGACCTCCGACCTCCAGGGTAGAAGTGGTGGTGCTGAACCCGCCAAGAAGAGCCCTCGCTGGGCCGCTCATCCTGAAGAGAGACCCTTACCCTTAAAGAGGAAGGGCTCCCCGGGTTTAACTCACCTTCTTCACCAGCAGAGGGAAGAAGAAGGTGGAGAGAGCGACGCCGTCAGCATTGATCAAGACTTATTTGAAGAGTTTTTAAGTGTGTCTGTGTTCTTAATAACCACAGAATATCATTAACCAGGTTCTGGGGGGGGGGGGGAAACAGGGAGGAAGCAACTTTGGGGATGGGGGGTGACAGGGAAGAGGGGAGAGGGGAGAGGGAGGACCTAACTACAAGTGTTTTTGAGTTTATATTGTATTCCAATAAAGTCCCGCTAGCTGCAAACAGCCTCAAATTGTTCCCTGAACTTTGAATCTCCCATTTCTTGCCAATAAGTCACCGGCGACGAGTTCTCGAGGTGTACGCTGAGCCAGAACGTGGTGCATCAGTCACATCCACCTCTTGGTGGAACTGAGAGTTCAGGAGTTTCTGATTTAGAGCTGAAAATGAGTTTACTAGTATCCATGGCTGCGGTCGGCTCCAGTCACCAGATCTTCACTGGTTAGTTTGCAAATGAGTATCAATCCAAAGTGTTGCAAGTTTCTTCTTTCAGGTCAGAGTTGGTGATCCGGTTGATCTGTGGAAGGAACCAACAACAACAAAAGACATCATATAATTTATTTTTGAACTTCCTGTTTGCACAGTTTTATATTTCTACACCGAGTCATTCGTCACTGATTAATCAGTCAAACCTTTCTCTCTTGCATCGTCCTTACTGTTTCAACATCAGTTGGTCTGTCTTTTCCAACCTTCCTTTTACCCTACAGGGTAAATGGAAATAAGGGTTCCAAAAGGGTTCTTCCTGAAAGGCTTAGGTTCTACCCAGAACCATTTGCTTCTTCAAAAGGTTCTTTGTAAGCCAAAGGGTTCCATTAAGCAACCTTTTCAACCAAAGGACCCTTTTTGGAAGAAAGAGTTCTTAAGGATTGTTGAAAGGTTGGGTGTTAAAAGATCCTCAAAGCTCACAATCAGGATTGTTGTGGGTTCCGTTGCACGAAATCAGCCGGAGCCTCACAAGGAACCCCGGGTGGGTTCCAGATGGAACCCTCGGGATATAAAGGGTTCTTGTTAACACCATAGACTGAATATAATGATAGACGACATGACAGCTCTCCAAAAGGGAAGCCAAAACATCTGGATCGCCCCCTGGTGGCTGGCTGCAGTATAGCTCATAAGTCCCGCCCCCTCCATGTTAGTGGATGGACCAAACTAAAAAGTCAAAGTTCACGTCAAATACATTTTCCCCAAAGACGGTTTCCATCATTTTAGGTAGTTCTGATCAAGGGTTAATTTTTCTGATAAGTTTGGTTTTAATTAGTTATTTAATGCTATAAAAAGGGGGCGGGACGTCATGATTGACAGGTGTGAGTCTCTCTCTCTGACAAGCTGTGACCGTGCTCGGCTCGTGATTGGTTCAGTCGGGTGACCTTGATACCGCGGCTCCGCCCCCCCGATCACTACCGCGCAGACTCTGGATCCAAATGATGTCAAAAATATTGGCTTCACTTCTGTACAGCGGGAGGAAGTGGAGACGTGTTGTCCATCTTTATATACAGTCTATGGTTAGCATCCTTTGGTTAGGTATGGTTAGGTATGGTTAGCATCCTTTGGTTAGGTATGGTTAGGTATGGTTAGCATCCTTTGGTTAGGTATGGTTAGGTATGGTTAGCATCCTTTGGTTAGGTATGGTTAGGTATGGTTAGCATCCTTAAAGCCTTTACACGCTGGAGGTGTGACGAATAAACATCATGAAGATGTGAAATACTCGCCTGTGAATATTATATGTCTAAGGGCTTTTATTGTGAAAGGTAAGAACAGAGGAAGTGGATCTGGTCTGTGCTGCCTTTGTCAAGGTTGAAAGGAGTAATAAAGTTTGCCGTCGTGGTTCAGACTACGGAGTCTCTGTGTTGTTTCATAAATATAGGCTCAACTCAACCTGTTCTGCACAACGTGATTGGTTGATGCCTTTATTCCTGGTGCAAAACTCAGATTGTCCTTGTTCCGGAAAAAAAAATATGTCACTTTTGCGCCGCGTGATATTTGCGTTCTGTGTTAAAGTCCTCGTGACAAAAACAACAGTAAGAATATTTAAATTGACAAATTAATCGCACAACGTGCCGGTGTGTAACGGCCTTTAGAAGGTGGACAGGTTCTAGAGAGGGTTCTAGGTGGAACCATTACACTATAGAAGGGTTCTCTGAACTCTCATAGGGGGTTCTCCTCCTAAGCAGAAGAACCTTATATGGTTCTAGGTTGCACCTTTATTTTTAAGACTGTATATTACACTATATTATTTTAAGTATTTCCTTCCTTTATTACTTATTTGGATCCCTTTTACATTTTTATTTCCTTCATTCCTCCTCCCTAACCTCCTTTATGTGCTCCTTCCCTCCCTCATTTCTCCCTCCATCAACACGACCACTCACATCTTTCCTTCTGTGTTCCTCTCTTCCTCACAGCGACTCTATTCTTCCTTTACTAGACTGATTTAATGATATCGTCTGCAGCATCACTTAACGTTGGGCAGAGAGAATGATGTCACTTAAAACAAACTGAAGAAGATAAAATGAAACGGAAGCTCTGATGTTCACACCCTCACATCACAGTGTGTGTGTGTGTGTGTATGTGTGTGTGTGTGTGTGTGTGTGTGTGTGTGTGTGTGTGTGTGTGTGTGTGTGTGTGTGTGTGTGTGTGTGTGTGCCAGAGTACTGGCTGTCCTCTCTATTTACCCTTACCTCTCAGCGGGTTCGTGATTTAGCACCTCAGAAATGTCTTCAAGGATACATGGAGGAGTCAGAGTGTACTGTGTGTGTGTGTGTGTGTGTGTGTGTGTGTGTGTGTGTGTGTGTGTTTGTGTGTGTGTGTGTATGTGTGTGTGTGTATGTCTTTACATGCAACAAACAGTAAAACAGAGAAACACTGTGAAAATCAATGAGACAGTTTTTAAGAATTTGTGGGCATATGTTTAAGAATGAAAAGGGAATGTGTTCCTCTGTGTCCGTGTGTGTGTGTGTGTGTGTGTGTGTGTGTGTGTGTGTGTGTGTGTGTGTGTGTGGTACATCTCCAGACGGACCCAGGCCTCCAGCAGAGATGGTTTAGTGGGCGGTGAGTCTACGATAATATCAAGCAGAGCACAACAGGCTCTCTGAGTGTGTGTGTGTGTGTGTGTGTGTGTGTGTGTGTGTGTGTGTGTGTGTGTGTGTGTGTGTGTGTGTGTGTGAATGTTATACTGTTATATGCTAAAAGCACAATAATAAAAACCTTCTTTGAAACTTTGAGTCTGTTTGCTCACATTTATTGAGTTTAATGTGAATCTATTGTAAGTCAATGTGTGTAGTTTTAGTGTGTAAATGACTGCATACATTCATCGTCTCAGTGTGATTGTGTGCAAACTACCGTAGGGCTTTCAATCGATTCAATATATTTAATCACAATTAAGTGTTGGTTTCCTTCAGGTCCTGTCTCTCTTCTTAAAGTATTGCATCATCATTGAGGATGTGTTGTGTGAGTGTTAGAGGCAACACTGCACCAGAGAGGAGAAGTGAATTACGTCCGTAGCTTAAATAACATAACAAACAGTAATTTTAAGACAAATCATGATGTTTTTTTACTGCCGCTGTCAAAGTTAACGTCATAATAACATGTTCACGCAAATTAATTTTAACGCCACTAATTTCTTTAATGCAACTTGTGATTTTTAGGTTGTAGCGGCTCAGTTTTAAAGCTAAAGTGAAGATACTGGTATCATAGTAAACTATAAAACCTGATGAATCCATCGGTACCAACCAGGTCAGACTAGCTGGTCATGAAGGAGGTTAAATAACGCTCCGAACTTACACTAAATTTTGGGGAGTAAAAACTGTCATGTCCATTTCCAAAGGGGTCCCTTGACCTCTGACCTCCAGATCAGTGAATGTAAATGGGTTCTATGGGTACCCACGAGTCTCCCCTTTACAGACATGCCCACTTTATGATAATCACATGCAGTTTGGGGCAAGTCATAGTGAAGTCAGCACACTGACACACTGACAGCTGTTGTTGCCTGTTGGGCTGCAGTTTGCCATGTTATGATCTGAGCATATTGTTTTATACTAAATGCAGAACCTGAGAGGGTTTCTGGACAATATCTGTCATTGTTCTGTGTTGTTAACTGATTTACAATAATAAATATATACATACATTTACATAAAGCAGCAGATTTGCCCACTCCCATGTTGATAAGAGGACTAAATACCTGAAAAATCTCCCTTTAAGGAACATTTAGAACAGATAAAAAATGTGTGATTAATTTGCGATAAATCGTGATTAACTATTTTAATTGATTGACAGCCCTACAGTTGTGTTTTTACTAAACCTAAACAAGTAGTTTTGTTGCGTTTTTTTTGTTTTGTTTTGTTTCAATCAACAACGTTAACCACGTGTTTAAAACGGTTTTAAACTGCGACCACAATCCAGGAGAACATGTTTCCCTCTAAACGTAATTAAAAATGCAGTTTAGTTGTGTGTGAATGTAATGATGTAGTGAAACGGGGATGCACAGTCAGCGTCTACAACTTCAGCCGATTAAAGGAGGCTGCACCAGCTTCCAGTTGTTATCTGTCTTCACTGTGTTTACGCTGAGAAAAGAGGACTTTGTGCAACATAAAGTCAATAAAACAGAAGAGGAGTGTGGTTGGTTTAGAAGTAAAGCCATTACTGAGGTTGCTGTATGCATGATTCTAAATAATGGTAAACAACAGTAGAATTAGATCTGAGTTTAAACACAAGGGAACTGTGTAAACAGCTTTAAATAAGAACAGGCATGATGATTTATGTGTGTGTGTGTGTGTGTGTGCACATGTAGGAATGTGTGTTTATCACCTCTGCAGTGCTCAGTGTGTAACAGAGAGGCTGTTTCCTATCTCCTCCTCTCAGGGAGAGGATCAGCGTAGTTCACAGGAAACTAAACAGCACTGCAGGCGAGCCATTTAAACGGGCTGATAAAGCAGCAATACATCACAGAGAGAGAGGACGAAGAGCGAGGAGGAGGAGGAGGAGGAGGAGGAGGAGGAGGAGGAGGAGGAGGAGGAGGAAGGATTGGAGAGATATAGGAAGTGATTGAGAAGAGAGGAAACAAAGAAAGAGATGTAACTCGACTTATTCTAACAATCTTCCTCCTTCAGTCACAGAGTTTTAAACCTGGCACGACAACACAGTTCATTAGCTTCAAACCGAAGACGACATGCAGAGCGACTACGCGTGTCTCAGCCAACCAATCACATCATCTGTAGATTATAATTGGTGTTATGACTGTGAAACACTTCTTAGAGAGAAGTACACGGATACGGCTGGAGACTCACAAAGGATCACGCAGCAGAAGCCTAGTTAAGGCACAGATGTCGCCGCCGCCGCCGCTTTTCACCGCGGGGACAAATTGCTGCCGCACTTCTGTTTGTTTAAGCCATCGCTGCTCCAAGAGATAAAACAGAGGAGGGGGGGGGGGGGGATGGGACGGAGGGATTTTCTTCTTATTAAACTGGCCCACAAAGACAAACAGCACTTACTGTTTGTTTGTGTGGTCGGAAGCTGCTCAACATCAAGGGTTATATTTCATATCCATTTACACCACCAGCTACACATGATGCTAAATGATTCAATGTGACTGAATAATACTTTGTTTTGGGGCAGTTTCACTGCTCACACTGAAACTTCTTGGTTTGCCTCATTACTATGTTTTCATTACTCATGTATAATAAATACCCTGTGGTACATTACATTCTTTAGGTGGAATAAATCCTCTCTTAGTGTTAGGGTTAGTAGTTAGTAGTGCAGGTTAATTGTACCTCCTACCTGCTGTTACTGTATGAGTAAGAAAAGGAGAGTCTGATCGGACCGCTACGACCAGCAAGACGAAGCGTTTTACTGTCGGATAACAATGGCAGTGAGAGCCAATACTGTAGAACAACATCTTATAGATCACGATGGCTGTGTGTTTGAAGGTGTTTTTTATGGACACATTTCAGTATGAAGTAATTACTGAATATGTCTCCAGTCAGGCTTTCTGATCTGAGTCGCTGAGTCTTTAGTTAGGCCACGCCCCCAGCCCGGCCTTCTGATGTGAGTCGGTGAGTCTTTAGTTAGGCCACGCCCCCAGCCCGGTCTGTGAGTCGGTGAGTCTTTAGTTAGGCCACGCCCCCAGCCCGGACTGTGAGTCGGTGAGTCTTTAGTTAGGCCACGCCCCCAGCCCGGTCGCCAGGCGGAAATGTTGGCTCTGTACGTTTCTGCAAACCACTGATTAGTTAAATGTCGCCGTTAATGCATTTGGTCAGAGCGGTGGTGTCGTACAAATAGCGACCGTTATTGACAGGAATGTGGTATAATAAAAAGTGCGAGGGTGGGGGGGTCAAACAGACACAGGACTTTCACCCAGGAGGCCGCTGTTTATGTCCTGTGTGGAACCAAAAGTAAACATTGACTTTAAGCTTGTTAGGTAACATTCTTATGCTTGTTACATCATGTTATGTAAGAAAGTCCGCTAAGGGCGGTTGTTATCCATTTAAGCTTGTTATGTTGTTAGAGTTGTTACGCTACATTGTTACATTACGTTGTTACCTTACGTTGTTACGTTACTTTGTTACGTTACTTTGTTACGTTACTTTGTTACGTTACTTTGTTACGTTACTTTGTTACGTTACTTTGTTACGTTACTTTGTTACGTTACTTTGTTACGTTACTTTGTTACGTTACTTTGTTACGTTACTTTGTTACGTTGCGTTGTTGCGTTACGTTGTTGCGTTACGTTGTTGCGTTACGTTGTTGCGTTACGTTGTTGCGTTACGTTGTTGCGTTACGTTGTTGCATTACGTTGTTGATATGAAACGTTTTTATGAAACATATTTTTGGTTCAGAAACGTCGTATTCAAATGTATCCCGTGGTTTGCAGAAACGTACACTGCCAACACACACTAATCACTCGTTACCTGTCAGGTGAGCCTCACCTGGCAGGTAACGGTTCCTTGATACATTTAGGTTGACAACAGAATCCTAAAATCTATTCCTAACAAGCTTTCTGTAAAATGCGTCACTTCAAGCAGAAGAGGCTTGAGGTTGAGTCACTGTTGTGGTTCAGCACAATACCGTAGAGGCACATCTTCTTCAGCCACACGGTTTAAAGCTAAGACAACAAAACTGTGAGAACTGTCACAAAGAGCCTTTACAGGAAGTGCTGCGCTGCATTGTATGTGTAACATTGAAGCTCCTTCAGTCAGAAATATGAAGCCCTTTGAGTGTTGTAGGTGTTACATACAAGATGTGAGTGTTTTACAAAGTGATGGAGGTGCAGAGAGAGAAAGAGAAAAGAAAAGAAAGCAACAGTGACGGAGTGTGAAGAGAGAGAGAGGGAGAGTGAGAAACACTGTCATCCCAGTATCAGTAAATCTGGTCACTTACTTCTTCTCGCCTCCCGATCGATGTTTCTGACCTTTGCAGCTGTTTTCCATCACCGGCGGCGGCGACCCTTTCCGACGCTGCCTCTCTCTTTCTCTCTCTCTCCCGCTGTATCAATCCCTCTGTCATCTGTCACTCCACACCTCCGGAGTGAGGGATCAGCGTCATCCATCTGCCTACAGAGAACGAGGGAGGGAGAGAGAAAAGAAAAGAGACTTTTGTGAAACATTTCAGATGAAAACTAAACTAAAGCCCCCTGAAACCACAGTGGCTCCCACACAACCACACAACCACCCAACCACCGGAACAACAACCAACCACCCACCCACAACCACCCACCAAACCACCGATCCACCGATCCACCCACCCAACCACCCACCGGAACAACAACAACACAACTAAACGTACCGTTAATCTTCACTTCCTTCATCCAACACAAGCACACCTACACTGAATTAACACCCTCCACATCATATGGTTAGATTAGATAAATCATCTCTATTCATAGCACCAAGAAACACCAAGAGACACCAAGAAACGCCAAGAAACACCAAGAAACACCAAGTAACACCAAGAAACGCCAGGAAACACCAAGAAACGCCAAGTAACGCCAAGAAACGCCAAGAAACGCCAAGAAACACCAAGAAACACCAAGAGACACCAAGAGACGCCAAGAGACGCCAAGAAACGCCAAGAAACACCAAGAGACACCAAGAAACACCAAGAAACACCAGGAAACACCAAGAAACACCAAGTAACACCAAGAAACACCAGGAAACACCAAGAAACAGCAAGTAACGCCAAGAAACGCCAAGAAACACCAAGAGACACCAAGAAACACCAAGAAACACCAAGTAACACCAAGAAACACCAAGAAACACCAAGAATCACCAAGTAACACCAAGAAACACCAAGAAACACCAAGAAACACCAAGTAACACCAGGAAACACCAAGAAACACCAAGAAACATTCTATTCTATTCTCTCATAGAATACACTTTGACACGAGGGATTCAGAGCGATATTGTTAAACCAGCCTCCAGGAGGAGATGTACAGGAAGTTTCCCCTGGGAGTCACTGTGACACTATCTGATGCTTGTCTATTATTAACACTAACACACTGTGTGCCCCCGGAGGCAGAGGACCCCCCCGGTGGCAGAGGACCCCCCCCCGGTGGCAGAGGACCCCCCCGGTGGCAGAGGACCCCCCCGGTGGCAGAGGACCCCCCCCAGGAGCAGATTCAGAGTATGGATGTGTTGTTCTGTCACTGGGGTCATTTTCATGAGCGAAGGCACTAAGCCATGAGGCCATCTAATGGACTGCACAGATGGAGCGTCATTATAGGACCAGAGGGATGGACCGGGTGGGGTCTGTGGTGGGGGGGGGGGGGGGTGATGAAGGAGGTTTAATGGACAACAGGCAGAAAGAGGTAGAGGAGAAGTGAAAGCATATAAGAAATAGTAAATCTATTTTTTATACCTATAGGGTCAGGCTCACTATATAAAACTATATCTATACAGTATTTCACTCTTCTTAGCTCCAACTTCCATTTTTTATTCATAAATACTGTACAGGTATTCAGAGGCTTGTAAAACTTACATTAGTGCAAATAAAGTTGATTAAGTGCAGCTTAATTGGACAGTTTGTGTATTTACAATAGTCTCTAAAGACTGGAGGTTGTTACAAGATTATTTATAACCTCAGACAGACTTTCTTAAACCAGCCATCTGTTCTTTTCAGCTTCAACTCAGATATCCTTCAGGTAAACTAGTCTCCGTGCACCTCACCTATTAATCAAACAGAGTTGAGAGAGAGTGAGTAGCAGGAAGGAGAGAGAGAAACAAACAGTAAAGTTAATGAGTTAATGAGAGGAGAGATGTGAGTGGAGGAACAATACGAGTAAATGTTGGAGCTGTAGTGTCATAACTTTTTGTTAGAGCAGGTATAGAAAGTCACACTTATTGTGCTCATTGTGTGAGAAAAGGAAACAAAGAGTGGATTTTTTTTAATTGTGCAACTGTATTTTCAGTGAATAGGTGAACCGGTATGTTCACTAAATCAAGAAGGAGAAAGGTACAAAGAGAAAGACGGTAAAACACAAGAGAGCAACGACATGGAGAAAAATGAGAGAAAGTAAAACAAAACAAAACCAGACAAGACCAGAAAACAAAGTTATGTTTCCATCATCTGTTTTATGCACATTTTCAGGTTTCACATTTGTGCAAATTGGTCAGATTCCAGACGAAGGCTCACGTTGCATGTCAACATCCTCTTTATAACCATGAGAGCTGGGTATCGGTACACGTATCCACTGAAATAACCCAGTGACAAGTAGTATCAGAACTTCTCTAGTCCAACGACACCTGCAGCGTTCTTCAGTTTAATGTGACGTGTGATTGGTCGACTACAGCAGCAGCTATAACCTCTACGGTCTGTGGTTTGGTGAAGACGAGCGCGGCGTATTTGACAGAGTTGGCTGTTCAGCGTGCTGAGAATCGAGATGCCACTAAAACGTTTTAAAGTATCGGCATTTTACACAACCAAATTCTTCCATTCACATGATGGTATCAAATGAAGTAGAAAAAATGAAGTACCAAATGAAGTACTCTATTGGTATTGGTATCACATTAAGTGTACTGGGCGGCTTCACCCACAGGTGCTTATTATTTATCAATGTGCACGCAGCATCAGCCTCACGTATCCAGCCGGAAAACAGAAATTCAACCAACGTTAGTCTAACGTAGTTTTAAAACGTGTTCCAGATGTTTTCATGTATGAAAAGACCCCAAATGAAAACTGTAGGTGGAATACTGAATCACTATCAGCGGTTGATCTCTGTATTATTGTTCTACTGTTTATATTAAAATGAGGACAGAAGCAGCAGTTAAACCACTGTTCAGTTGGTTTATTATATTTCTTGTTAAATATTTCACTGCCTTGTATCTTGAGAACTGAATCAGCGTCCTGAAGTTGCACTTTTTTATTATTTTCTAATAAAAGCTGTATGTATTTGACATGAATCGTTGTTTACTTGTTTATATCCATAATTAATGTATCCCTGATTCCTTTACAAGAAAACCTTAAATAGCTGATACTGGACAGAGCAGGTCAGGATTCCTCAGTCACACTGACTGAATTTTTGACAAAAAAAAGTTACTGTATCGATTTCAAGCCGTTGAATCGTATCTCATCGCATCGCATCGCATCGCATCGCATCGCATCGCATCGCATCGCATCGCATCCTATCGTATCGCATCGCATCCTATCGTATCGTATCGCATCATATCGCATCCTATCGTATCGCATCGCATCCTATCGTATCGTATTGTATCGCATCCTATCGTATTGTATCGTATCGCATCGCATCCTATCGTATCGTATCGCATCATATCGCATCCTATCGTATCGCATCGCATCCTATCGTATCGTATTGTATCGCATCCTATCGTATCGTATCGTATCGCATCGCATCCTATCGTATCGCATCATATCGCATCCTATCGTATCGCATCGCATCCTATCGTATCGTATTGTATCGCATCGCATCGCATCCTATCGTATCGTATTGTATCGCATCCTATCGTATCGTATCGCATCGCATCCTATCGTATCGCATCATATCGCATCCTATCGTATCGCATCGCATCCTATCGTATCGCATCATATCGCATCCTATCGTATCGCATCGCATCCTATCGTATCGTATTGTATCGCATCGCATCGCATCCTATCGTATCGTATCGTATCGCATCCTATCGTATCCTATCGTATCCTATCGCATCGCATCCTATCGTATCGCATCGCATCGCATCGCATCCTATCGTATCGCATCGCATCCTATCGTATCGTATTGTATCGCATCGCATCGCATCCTATCGTATCGTATTGTATCGCATCCTATCGTATCGTATTGTATCGCATCGCATCGCATCCTATCGTATCGTATTGTATCGCATCCTATCGTATCGTATTGTATCGCATCGCATCGCATCCTATCGTATCGTATTGTATCGCATCCTATCGTATTGCATCGCATCTTATCGTATCGCATCGCATCCTATCGTATCGTATCGTATCGCATCGCATCGCATCCTATCGTATCGTATTGTATCGCATCCTATCGTATCGTATCGTATCGCATCCTATCGTATCCTATTGTATCCTATCGCATCGCATCCTATCGTATCGTATCGCATCCTATCGTATCGTATCGCATCACATCGCATCGCATCCTATCGTATCCTATCGTATCGCATCGCATCGCATCCTATCGTATCGTATCGCATCACATCTCATCCTATCGCATCGCATCGCATCCTATCGTATCCTATCGTATCGCATCGCATCGCATCCTATCGTATCGTATCGCATCACATCGCATCGCATCCTATCGCATCGCATCGCATCCTATCGTATCCTATCGCATCGCATCGCATCCTATCGTATCCTATCGTATCGCCTCGCATCGCCTCGCATCGCATCGCATCGCATCGTATCGTATCCTATCGTATCGCTCTAGATGAGCCAAATATCGTCCTTGAATCGTATCGTAACCATGGAAAGTGATACGTATCGTATCGTAAAAACATATCTTTCCACCCCTAGTTTGACATCATTCTAAATACGCTCATTCACTTTCTGATGGTGCAAAAAGAAAAGATCTAATGTCTTGGAGCAAACTCTAGAAAGTGAAGTGAAACTCTCAATAAAGCGAATAAGCTTGTTTCCCAAAAGTCGTCTTTTAACATTAGATGTTCCTTGATGTTAAATATATTAAGCTACTCTGTACAGCGTGTAGTGTAGTGCTCAATAAAAGTGAAGTGTTGCTGAATCTCCATTAGTCCAGAACAGCATGTAGCTTTACCTGCTACTGATTCAAATTAGCTTCCCTCACAGATACAAATGACGTCATTAAAAAGCCAGAAAAAACAAAGGGTGGAAGGCAGCCGTGAGTTATTAATCCTGGCACGTCCTCTTGAATATATTCTCATCAAGGAAGTTGATGGAAAACAAACTGATTCACATTCCATTTAGCTGAAATATCAGAAAGCAACTTGTGCAACAGTTTAATAAAAAACTGAGTCAGAGAGAGATGAGAGATGAACACAGAGAGAGAGAGAGAGAGAGAGGGAGAGAAAAGAGATACAGAAGGTTTAAAGAGTGTTTAAGGAGTTTATTCTCTGCTGGATGATGTAAAGGACATTAACAAAGAGCTGCACTGCTAATGTGAAACCACATAATCCCTCCATCTGTGTTTGTGTCGGAGACAGAGGGGGGGGGGGGGGGATGTCGATGTCGACGGCATTACGATGCAGCATGTAAAAATCAGGCAGGCAGATAACGCTCTGAGACACAACGGAGGACAGAACAGAGCGGTCCTTAAATCAGTAGAGAGACTCCAGATTATACAAAGTACTCAGACGCATACAAAGACAAAGAGGAGGAGAAAGAAGAGGAGGAGAAAGACGAGGAGGAGAAAGACAAAGAGGAGAAAGACAAAGAGGAGGAAAAAGACGGGCCTCCAGGCGTCGCATAGAGAGAGAGACGGAGAGAGAGAGGAAAGAAGTCAAAGATTCAAAGGATACTAATGATAGATGAAGACAGAGAGAGAGAGAGAGAGAGAGAGAGAGAGAGATCACTATAACAGGGTTTTACTATTATTGCATTTTAAAAGAGGGAAATAATAACAATTGAGGAAGGAAGCAGAGAAGAAGAAAGTTAGAACAGGAGGAGAGATAAACGATTAAGAAGAGAACAAATGGTGTGAATAAAGCAGGGAGGGAGGTGGAGGAGTTAAAAGGGAAGAAGGGAGGACAGAAGCATGGAGGAAAGGAACAAGAAAAAGAAGGGAAAGAAGGAAGGAAATATAGGGAGGAAAAGCAAGTAAGACAAAATAAAAGATGGAAGCAGTAAAGGAGGAAGAAAAGAAGGAAGGGTTGAATAAAAAACATGAAAGAAAATTAACTTAAATGAACATAAAGGAGATAAAGGAGGAATGAAATAATAGCGTAATGAAGGACAAGGAAGCTAAGAAACGTTAGAGGGAGAGAAAGGAGGAAACAGTGAAGCATTCAAGGAGGGAAGAAGATGAAAGATAACATCATCTACACAGACCTTTTTAGAAACGTGCATGTTAAAATCAGCTCCTCACACTTTGCTACTCTATTATACTATATGTATAATATGTATATATATATATATACAATATGTATAGTATAAAATTCATGTGACAAACAGTCACCACAAATCAACCAAAACAGTTAATTCTTGATCCTGGAAACAGTTGACGAAACAATCTCACCACGAGGTCCATTCAGAGGCTCTTCTGTTGATTTCTGAGCACTTTAAGTTCCTGTTGTCCATCGTTTTACTCCTAAAGCAAAGTTGTGGTGAGATGTCTTTTCTGTCCTGTTTCCAGAGTCAAGAATAAACAGCTTTTAAACCAGCGTTGACAAGAAGTCCATAACGTGCTCTACGTCTCCATGACAACCGGGCAAATTCCATCTGTAATATGACAACACGTACTCACTCCCAACTCGTCAGATACCAACGGTTGGTCAGTGGTCCGATGGTTCAAACTATGAAGTCTATAGGTAACTATGAACTCTATACGTACTCCTCTAGAATCAGGTTTGGTCGTGTCAGAGATGGCGTCTTTTCAAAATAAACTTCCGCCTTAACAGGAAACGCTCATTACATGCATAGAGTCTCTTTTCAAAATAAACTTCCAATGTAGGTTTACTTAGATTTTAATTCTACTTGGTTAGGATTAGGCAACAAAACTACTGGGTTAGTAGTGATGTCACAAGAACTGACACTTTGGTACCAAGTCGGGTACGGTTCTCGTTTTTCAGGTATCAGGGATCAGGGATCAGAGATCAGGTATCAGGGATCAGGGATCGGGGATCGGGGATCGGGGATCGGGGATCGGGGATCAGGTATCAGGGATCGGGGATCGGGGATCGGGGATCAGGGATCGGGGATCGGGGATCGGGGATCAGGGATCGGGGATCAGGGATCGGGGATCAGGTATCAGGGATCAGATATCAGGGATCAGGTATCAGGTATCAGGGATCAGATATCAGGGATCAGGGATCAGGGATCAGGGATCAGATATCAGGGATCAGGTATCAGGGATCAGGTATCAGGGATCAGAGATCAGGTATCAGGGATCAGGTATCAGGAAGAGGGATCAGGTATCAGGTATCAGGGATCAGGTATCAGGAATCAGGAATCAGGAATCAGGTATCAGGAAGAGGGATCAGGTATCAGGTATCAGGGATCAGGAATCAGGTATCAGGAAGAGGGATCAGGTATCAGGGATCAGGGATCAGGAATCAGGAATCAAGTATCAGGAAGAGGGATCAGGTATCAGGGATCAGGGATCAGGGATCAGGGATCAGGTATCAGGAATCAGGGATCAGGGATCAGGAATCAGGAATCAGGAATCAGGGATCAGGTATCAGGGATCAGGAATCAGCAATCAGGGATCAGGTACCAGGGATCAGGAATCAGGGATCAGGGATCAGGGATAAGGGATCAGGGATCAGGGATCAGGGATCAGGAATCAGGAATCAGGTATCAGGAAGAGGGATCAGGTATCAGGGATCAGGAATCAGGTATCAGGGATCAGGGATCAGGGATAAGGGATCAGGTATCAGGTATCAGGGATCAGGAATCAGGGATCAGGGATAAGGGATCAGGGATCAAGGGATAAGGGATCAGGGATCAAGGGATCAGGGATCAGGGATCAGGGATCAGGGATCAGGGATCAGGGATCGGGGATAAGGGATCAGGGATAAGGGATAAGGGATCAGGGATCAGGGATCAGGGATCAGGGATCAGGGATCGGGGATCAGGGATAAGGGATCAGGGATCGGGGATAAGGGATCAGGGATCAGGGATCAGGGATCAGGGATAAGGGAAGTGAATCAAGTGAATAAGGGAGGAAAGGAGGGATGGAGGGAGAGGGGAAGTGAATAAGGGAGAAATGGGAAAATGTCACTCAGAGTCGATAAATGAATTAATGAAAACGGAGGATTTTTCTTTGCTACTTGTAGAAAATAAAAGAAATCCACACTCACAAACAGGAATGTGTAACACTCAGCGATGCATCACACACACTTCAGCAGCAGAAACTCATTATGTTTCCTGAAAGGCCTCTTGGCTATTAATCAGAAGCATCCCCCCCCCCCCCATACGTTTATCAGCCAGTATCACTGAGAGAGCTCGAGAGACGTACTGTAAAGAGTGAATGAAACACAGAGGGAGGAGGTATTAAGAGAACATGAAATAGGAATCTTAAAGGCACCTTCTTGTTGAAAGAGATTAATTAAACCGCAAATAAAAAGAGACAGAAGACGGATTACAGATTATAACCTGCTACCTAAAGGTTTGATATACGTGCAGCAGCAGGTTCAACGTTTCTGAAGGAATTTCAGTCGTTTAATTTAAGCTGTTATACGATTAGTCTGATGCTTCGAACCATCCTCATTATTTATGTAACAGTTAAACTTCCATCCACATTTATTATATAATTTATTCATTGACAAAAACAATTTCCGCTTCGAGTGAATGAAAATGCTGTTTTTGCAGCGTTTGAGGAAATTGGACCAAATTTTGCAGTCCAACTTTTTCTAATTTGAATCATGATTATGATTCACAGATTGATGCCCAGAGTTGTGTTCACATCTCGATGGAGGTCAGTTTACAATTACCAACAGAAATACTGTGTGTAATAGGAAAACAATGGCTTTATTATTTAGTACTGCAGTAGGGCGTAGAGTAGTAGAGTATTGACTCTCCCCAGTGTAGTATCTGTCCAAACCTTAGTATACCACAGCTTTGTATTCGCCTCTTAGCCTTCCACTACGGAAACTTAACCTGAGAAAATAGTAGG
Organism: Sebastolobus alascanus; assembly: GCA_916701645.2. Lineage (NCBI taxonomy): Eukaryota > Metazoa > Chordata > Actinopteri > Perciformes > Sebastidae > Sebastolobus > Sebastolobus alascanus. The sequence goes on from CAKAOJ020000352.1 coordinate 267,320, forward strand.
GGTGTGAATTATAAGTTATTATAGTTAGTTATTATAAGTTTCATCAACATTTTGCGGTTATCACAAAGTCTGCCATGAACGATATGAGATGATATCATATGACCATTTAACAGAGTCAGTTACATTTATATCAACACATCACAAAAAGCAACTAAAACATTCATTTTATTACTGAGCTCTTCCAGACATTTAAATGACAAACAATCTATTATTTTGAAAAAAAGAATAAACATGAGGTGAGAATTTCAAAATAAAGGCGTATCTTAAAGATGATGATGAATTTTAACGCCACTAGCGGGCTCAGTTTTAAAGCTAGAGTGAAGATACTGTTATATGAAACTACAAAACCTGATGAATCCATCGGTTCCAACCAGGTCAGACTAGCTGGTCATGAAGGAGGTTAAATAACGCTCCAAACTTACGCTAAATTTCAGAGAGGAAAAACTGTCCTGTCCATTTCCAAAGGGGTCCCTTGACCTCTGACCTCCAGATATGTGAATGTAAATGGGTTCTATGGGTACCCACGAGTCTCCCCTTTACAGACATGCCCACTTTATGATAATCACATGCAGTTTGGGGCAAGTCATAGTGAAGTCAGCACACTGACACACTGACAGCTGTTGTTGCCTGTTGGGCTGCAGTTTGCCATGTTATGATCTGAGCATATTGTTTTATGATAAATGCAGAACCTGTGAGGGTTTCTGGACAATATCTGTCATTGTTTTGTGCTGTTAACTGATTTACAATAATAAATATATACATACATTTACATAAAGCAGCATATTTGTCCACTCCCATGTTGATAAGAGGATTAAATACTTGACTAATCTCCCTTTAAGGTTCATTTAGAACAGATAAAAAATGGCCGATTAATCACGATTAAGTACGGACAATAGTAATTAATCGCGGGGGGGGCTATAGTGTATATTGGCTGTTCTACAGGTACAGGTATGCAGGTCAGTGTTACTGTAGTTTATTCATATTGTAGGTTGGTTAGTTTGAGCACACCTTGTCTGTATCTGTCTGTAACTGTCTCTCTCTCTCTCTCTGTCTCTCTCTCTCTCTGTCTCTCTCTCTCTGTCTCTCTCTCTCTGTCTCTCTCTCTCTGTCTCTCTCTCTCTCTCTCTCTCTCTCTCTCTCTCTGTCTCTCTCTCTCTCTGTCTCTCTCTCTCTGTCTCTCTCTCTCTCTGTCTCTCTCTCTCTCTCTCTCTGTATCCTCCTCTCTCTCTCTGTCTCTCTCTCTCTCTCTCTCTGTATCCTCCTCTCTCTCTCTCTCTCTGTCTCTCTCTCTCTCTCTCTCTGTATCCTCCTCTCTCTCTCTCTCTCTCTCTCTCTCTCTCTCTCTCTGTATCCTCCTCTCTGTCTCTCTGTCTCTCTCTCTCTCTCTCTCTCTCTCTCTCTCTCTCTCTCTCTGGATCCTCTCCTCTCTGTATCCTCCTCTCTGTCTCTCTCTCTCTCTCTCTCTCTCACACTCTCTCTCTGGATCCTCTCCTCTCTGTATCCTCCTCTCTGTCTCTCTCTCTCTCTCTCTCTCTCTCTCTGGATCCTCTCCTCTCTGTATCCTCCTCTCTGTCTCTCTCTCTCTCTCTCTCTCTCACACTCTCTCTCTGGATCCTCTCCTCTCTGTATCCTCCTCTCTGTCTCTCTCTCTCTCTCTCTCTCTCTCTCTGGATCCTCTCCTCTCTGTATCCTCCTCTCTGTCTCTCTCTCTCTCTCTCTCTCTCTCTCACACTCTCTCTCTCTCTGGATCCTCTCCTCTCTGTATCCTCCTCTCTGTGTCTCTCTCTCTCTCTCTCTCTCTCTCTCACACTCTCTCTCTGGATCCTCTCCTCTCTGTATCCTCCTCTCTGTCTCTCTCTCTGTATCCTCTTCTCTGTCTCTCCATATCTTTACCAATAAAACAACAGACACTGACATTTATTGTTGCTTTGATTAAAAGTAGTGACACAGCAGCGTTGAAGGGAGAGAGGGGAAGGGAAGACAAGTGCACAAGTGTGAAACACTTTCTGTTCCTTGTCAACTTTTCTTGTATGAGTGTGTGTTTGTGTTTGTGTTAATGTGTGGGACAATATTCCCCCCCGAACTGCTGTCAAACTTTCCATTAAAACACGGTTGATGTATCAACAGCAACACCACAAGCACAACAGCGCTCGCTGCGCTGGGCGGCAAAATACAGGCAATCAGAGAGAACTTCTACTCTCAAAATAGGTTTTCTAAATGGGTTTTCTCCTTGATTTATGTTCTGCTCAGCCAATGTTCCTCTCAACTACGGAGTCCTGAAGGAAGCAGGAGCCATAACTCGTCCTTAAGAGCATATCGGTGTTGTTGGTCCTCCAAACTTAGGTCAGCTTCTTATATGTTTCAGGTAACTGGTTGATTGAGGCTTCTGACTTTAAGATTTAAAAATGTAATTAATTCTTCCATAGAGAGCTGCTGCACAATTACACTTTACTGTAACTTATATAATTACTGGACTTAACAGATTTTAATTCTCTATTTAATTCACTATTTATAGGCACAGATGAAGTCTTATTAAATGCATACCCTCCTGAAACTGTTAGAACGTGACGTTGTTCTTTAGACATGTTATCTGTGGTCAGCTGTGTGAAGAGAATACTGTTTAAATCTGATGTTTAAAGCTGCTCTAATGAGTAATTCTATACTGACAATGGATCAAATGACTATGTTTAATGTGAGAGGGGTCGACCTGCTCACAGTGATGAACCCAGAGTAACGTATCTCACCTGACACAGTTTCTGTGAGCTGTACGGAGCTTTTTTGCATCTTTCAGCTCATTGTTTTGGTTTTCCAGCCCGCAAATACACTACCTATCCCAGCACCACACAAGAACAGACACATTTAGCAACGACAAAATTAGCAGTTTTTTTTCTACAGGAGTTGGTGGAGTCCAAAATAGAGCTAAAAGGAGAGTGAATATCGGATTTATGATCATTAAGTGACTAGCAACATGAATGAAAATGACTGATTGTAAATATGCAACTCTTTACCGACATAATCGCCATGTCTGCTTTATGTAAGGGATAATGTACAGCGAGCCGGTCACTGTTGTGAATTAAACCACGACAGGACAGAGTCCAACATCAGAACTGCACCCATAGCAACGGTCTGCTATACGTAGCAACGGTCTCTTATACTTAGCAACGGTCTGCTATACGTAGCAACGGTCTGTTATACGTAGCAACGGTCTGTTATACGTAGCAACGGTCTGTTATACGTAGCAACGGTCTGTTATACGTAGCAACGGTCTGTTATACGTAGCAACGGTCTGTTATACGTAGCAACGGTCTGCTATACGTAGCAACGGTCTGTTATACATAGCAACGGTCTGTTATACATAGCAACGGTCTGTTATACATAGCAATGGTCTGCTATACATAGCAACGGTCTGTTATTGGGAAATAACAGACCGTAGAACATCATGATTGACCAATCAGAATCGAGTATTCAACAAAGCTGTGTAATAAAAGGTGATAATACGTCAATATTGTATTTACAGCTTGTTCCACTACAGCGATACCACAACAAAAAAATATTTTTTTTAAGTTTTAAAGTTGTATTTACATGTTGTAATGTAATAGTGAACAGATAAAGTAATGAGCTACTTAGAACATAGTAGGAAGTTTCAGAGTTTTTAATGATAACTAAGGGTGCTCCACAAGGTTCAATCCTAGGTCCAGTTCTTTTTACAATTTATATCAATAACATTATTCCACTTTTAACTAACCATGTACGATTGTATGCAGATGATACTATATTGTACTCCCGACTGCTCAGCTAGCTGTGGAGAACCTACAACATCCCTTGATGCTCTCCAAGTTGCACTTCATGATCTAAAACTTGTATTGAATGCACATAAAACAAAGTTAATGTTGTTCTCTAGAGCTAGTGGTACAGGGAGTAAGAACTGTCATATTTCCACTATACAAAGATCCAATATTGAGAGAGTTACAGAATATAAATACCTCGGTGTTATATGACAAACTCACATTGAAATATCTTATAGACAATCTTGCCAATAAATTGTGAGAAAGGATTGGTTCTCTATATATACATAGAACTAACTTTCCTATGTTTTGTAAGACAATCTGTTCCTCTCAGTTATGGTTTATGGTTATGGGATTTATAGGCAAGACTCTGCTGCTACTCTTAAGCTCTTGGATGCTGTTTATCATTCTGCACTTAGGTTTATTACTGGTGATATTTATAGCACTCATCACTGCATCCTGTATGAAAAGGTTGGTTTGACATCTGTGACAGATAGGTGTAATAAACATTATTATTTCTGTATGTATAAAGCCCTCATTGGTAAGCTACCACCTTATCGAACAAGCTCTCATGACAGTCTCATGCTTACAGTCAAACAAAACCAGCTTAACAATTTGTTAAGCTGGTTTTGTTGTTCTTATCTGTGTTTTTATAATGTTTTCTTTTAAAATAAATCCTTACATACAATTGTTTATCTTTGTTGTGTTTATCTGACTCAACTCTGCATCATCATGAAGGAGGGCCTGCCCTCAATGATCACTCTGAGATATAAATAAACTAAATGAAATATGTATAAAGCCCCTGGAAACTCATCACCCACACAGGTGATTTTCTGATTCTCGAGACTGTGCACGGTGCTTTTAAATCTTCTAAGTTTTCATTTATATATTATAGTATATGTGGTGACTTCTTATTTATCTGAGGTAATTTATCAAATTCATTGCAGATAACGTAACACCCCGACTACGTTTAACCGAAGCAATCGGGACTCCTCCTGTTCTGTATTGTGAAAGTAATAAAGGCGGCGGTTTATATTGTGACTAACACTGTGGAAAATGAAAGAGACTGTCGGATGAGTTGATTTCACACCACAGGGAACATGAGCAAAAAAAGAGAAGCAAGAGGGAAAGAAATAGATTGAAGATGTGAGATTGAAGGTAAAATATGCTCAAGTGTGTATGTGTGTGTGTGTGTGTGTGTGTGTGTGTGTGTGTGTGTGTGTGTGATGACTCCAGTGAATAGCACTATTATATTATTACAGTGTGAATTCTGATACACACCTCTAGTAGCATTTCTGTCAACAAGATGTCAACTCCTACTGGTGGTTGACAATTGGAATTAAACTCATCAGGGAGCATATTAGATGCATATACAGGGAGAGGATCTGTTTCTAAAATGTAATGTTATTAAATTAGATTCAGTTTAAATACACTTTTATGAGCCACTTCATGCAGCAGGTAATACAAGCTAAATGGTTCTTAAGCGCTGGTGTCAGTGAGAGGTTTTATTGGTGCTGAATTGCTCTGAGAGGATTGAGGATACAACAACTTCCTGTTGTGGTCGTCAATGAAATGTCTGTGATGGGTAATAAAACAGAGGAAGAGAATCAAACAAACAAAGATATCAGGACTGGAGTGTGTCAGATAGTTGTAAATGCAAAACTAAAAGCTGTTTCACACCAAGCACAGATTTTTGTCCCCAAATTTGGCACACAAATTTATACGACGGACTTTGATTTCTGTTGAAATATATGTTTGACCAATGAAATCGTTTGTTCCAACTGATGTCATACCTACAGGTCAAAAGGGGGGAATGTCTTATCAATTTGTTTTCTCAACACCAAGTATTGTACAACAAACATGCCGACTATCTCAACAACCAAATAAAAGACAATACGTGGCTTGAGATCGGTTAGTTTGTTTGTGTTATTGTGTGACTTTGGCGAATCCGAACTAACCAAAGTCACACAATAATCCAAACATACTAACCGATGGAGGCAGCGGTCGACCAACAACTCTCGTATTCTGTGAGGTAAAATTACAGTTTTTCTTAAAAGAGTCTGGTTGCTTTGGCGAGAGCACAGATAACGGCTTCAGTTCCCCGTCGGAAACATAGACTATAAAGCTGTCTAACGGCGAGGTAAACCAGCGAAAATGTTAAAAAAATAGCGCTGACCGTCATCTACTGTAGTTAATACACTGACTATGGAGAAGAACCTCATACAACCCATTGAGAAACACCTGAACTATCCCTTTAAGATCGTCTGGTGCAACCGGCTCTAACAGAGTTTTCCTTTGATCTGCTTGTGATCACCACCTGGTGAGACGTCTAGATGTGTGAACCTTATTGGAAATCAGTTGGCAACATATTTCTGTCCTCTTACAACATTCAAGTGAGACTTCCATCAGTATTTGTTACTTAAAATTTACAAAGTAGAGATGTTACCCTCTAGAGCGCCACATATTAGTATTTTTATTTAATTCAAGGAAGCTGTTAACTGTTCATTTTGTTAATATAAGTTGAAATGCCACAGATTCATCGGATATCTGATACTGTCTCTTCATGTTTCATAAAGTGCTACAGCTGGGAATAAATACAGAATCTAACTGTGTAGAACCAAACTAAACAAAGCTAAATATAACATGGTTCTGTCTGAGTAATGTGATTGGTCAGAGGCATGTTCCAGCTGTGCCCATAATTCCCATAAAGCACGGCTTTCCATCCTGGAATGTAAATACAGTACTTTTCCTTACTGGACTATGTACAGCACGACAGATGGTGTCCATGGCTTACTTATATACATACGTAATGTGTGTGTGTGTGTGTGTGTGTGTCTAATACCCATAATGCACAGCTGCATTTGACTGTCTGTCTGTAAGCTCTTCTAATCAGGGAGCTAGTTAGCTGATGCTCTTGGCTTCTACCATTTTATAACTCATAATATACTGTATATAGTATATAATAATCATAATATTTGTTGTCACTACACATTGTTAACCTATTAGATATAATAGTTTTTACTCCCTTTTTCATTGATTGTAGGTATTTCTGGCCTGTTATGTGTGTGTGTGTGTGTGTGTGTGTGTGTGTGTGTGTGTGTGTGTGTGTATGTGTGACCTCTCTATCCCCTCTCACTTCACTGGCTTATACTTTATAGCTTAAAGTGTCAGAGGTGGTTTTATTCCAATGAGCCTTTCATTCACTCCAGAAATCCTCTCGACCTTTACCTCCCCTCCCTGCTTCCTCTCTTCCCTTCTTTCAAACAGCAGCGGGGAAGGCGTATAAATAGCTCGACATCACAAGGACATTCTGCGCATCATCAGAACACATTTTTTGCCTTTTCGCGTGTCATTTTTGCGCCACGCAACAGAACTACGATCAGTTAGGTTCAGGAAAAACAGCATGGTTGAGCTTCAAATAAGTACATAAATTAAGTAACGGAAAACAACGTAACAGAAGTACAGAAAACACGTGAACACGTCTCCTGGTTGAAAGTCCTGTGTTTGTTGGACCCATCCTCCTCCCCTCACCATCAGCAGTCTCTCTCACTTTGTATTCTACGTCACAGCTCTGAGCGTAGCATATTTACGTAGATGCGTTTATATTGCAGTCAGTTCAGACTACATGGTGAACAAATGACATGCTAAAAGCCAGACAGGTATTCTTTACTCCATTTAGCACAACCAGGCTGGTTTTTGCAGTTCTTATTGGAGAAATCAATGTACTTTTCTGTATTGTACTAACAGGAAATGATGCAAAGGACTAACATTATGTTTCTCAGCACCATGAAGCAGAGACAAAGTGCTCCGTCTGGATTCATGCTGGCCTCGCTGATGATGACTAAATGTCTCATTATCTCCACCTTCACTGGTAGCTAACACAGAGGAATTTAAAACAACTCTGAACATAAAGTTTGAATTCCTGTTTGGATCTCATGGTGATTCTAAAGCCTCATTGTACATATTTGATTGTGCTGGAAGTCAGAGATAATATTACTTTTGTGCCTGGACTGTTAAGTACATACTCATAGACTCACAGCTCCAGAACTGATCCAATCACAGAAGCAGGAGCTGAGATTAAACCTCGCGGGCAGCAGAAACTGTCTAATAACACAGAATGAGGCGCTGAAAGCCAAATGAAATATTGGAACATTCCTGCTTGAAAGCAAACAGACTGAATTAAATTACACAGTGGGTGAGTTTGGACCACAGACTGTAAAATGGTAAAACAAATCTAATTCTGTGAAACCAAAGAAAAACGCCTGCTAAAATTGACTTTTCTATCCATCCGTCACTCTTTCCACTCGTCTTTCCGTCTCTCTAACCTCCTGCGTGTCGCAGATAAACCTCTCGCTGTTCTGGGATGATGGTTCCTGCATCTGTAAGGGTTTAATGGGCTTTAATGGTAATGAAAGATTATGTAAAGACTTTAGGGACAGGACGCAGATGGTAATCACACACTAGTATACTGAATGCCTGTAGACACACATTATCATACAGCCTAGTGTCAGGCTTTGCTGCAAAACAATCCTGAAATGATGTTTTCAGAGGGAAACCTCACACACTTGAAGCGGCTATAATCAATTTTTTTGAGGCCAACAACGTGTATGAAATGGGTAGCGAGAGAGTTATCACTCAACTCTGCGCTTCCCGTTAGCACTATGGAGAATTTCTATTTGTTTTGGTGTTGGAACCTGGTGGCACGGTTCAGCCTGGTCCAGCCTGGTCTCCCAAAAATTACAATCCCGTATAACGTAACTCGATTGTCAATTACAGTTGGAGGGAAATATATTTTCTCCCAGATTACGTTTGTTTTCGACATATCACAAATACAGTTTTAATCTGTCTGTGTAAGATTGCAGTGGGAGAAGGTCGGGGTGGTTAATGTTTGACTTAAATAACCTATCAAACATACCTATTTTAAGCCATGATGTTTTTTTACTAAACCTAACTAAGTAGTTTTGTTGTCTAAACCACGTTTAAAACTTTTTAAAACTGTGACCATAATTCGGGAGAAAATCTTTTTTCCAAGGTTTCCATGGTCGGCTTTCAGATTATCAGACAGTTTAGTCAGATCAACCAAAACTGTTTTATTTGGAGGTGAAACTAAAAGTAAGGGCCCCCAAAATAAAGTAATAATCCCTCATTGCACAGGAAAACATCACGGTTGTGTCCAACACACAGTTTTGATGATACTTTTAGTATTCACCTTGGTTTTCTCTTCAAAATAAGTTGGTCTTACCGAGAGAATTGATTGAAACCTCTGACTACTCGTGTTTCTTGTGCTGTTGGAGAACAATAACTGTTACTCAGTGAGTAACATGTTACTGACAGCAATGATGGTCAAACCTACCAAATAAAACTGATCCTGTATGATGCATTCTGAGCTGGAATCAAATTAAACAGATGCCTGGCGCAGCTGAAGTTACACATTTCAACACAATCTACAGATGACGCACATCTTGGCTTACACAACCTTCAATTCAGCACAAGGTGAGGCGAGAAGTCCTTGGCTTTTATTCAGTGATAACGTAATCAACAGTCAGCAAGTGAAAGGAAGCAAATGTGTGTGTGTGCTTGTGTTTGTACAATTTGTTCCAAGCCCAACGAGAGCTTTTCTTCTGCCAAACAAAACCACAAGGATAAAAAGCTCTTTGACTTAAGACTTTTTATAAGACTGCCATGTGTGCGGTAGTGTGAGTGTGTGTGTGTGTCATGTAGATTGTGCACAGAAAGCTTATCTGCTCACATATGAACGGCAAGGTTAAAGGTTTGACAAGCAAACACTTATCCATGTGTTGGCAGGCAGAAGATTGATTCAATGTGTGTGTGTATGTGTGTGTGTGTGTGTGTGTGTGTGTTTGTGTACAGTCAATGTCTCGGTGTGTTGCTATAGAGATTTATGTTTTTTACCTTTATGACACACACACACACACACACACACACACACACACACACACACACACACACACAGAGTCTTTAAGTAACACAGTAAGAACATCATCCCTAGTTGCTGTGATTAAGTGGAGCTATAAGACGAACGGCTACTTATATTTGTGTCCATGTGTTGCTAATAATAATAATAATAATAATTGTTTAGTTTCTCCTTTGTCTGGGTCACTTGTGTCTTTTCTGTCTGTTGCTCTTTACTTTGTTCAGTTTTTCCTGAAAATTCAATTTAAGATATCTTTAAGTCCTTAAAACGTATAAGAGGCCGTTTTAACATTTAATAGCTAGACTGGATATGTACTGAAGATATCTGTTATTCAGGTCTTCCTAATTAAAAAGAATATTTCAGATATCCACAATGACATTCTTCCGATCCACAACTGTCATTTTAGATATCCACTACGTCATTCTTCAAAGGACCAATGACGTCACTTTTGTCATGCATGTGTATTGGGCTTTCAATTCAAGATATCCACAAGTGCATGTTTGATATCTAGAATGAACATTCTGGATATCTGCAATAAAATTCTTACTAAGAAGAACTTCCACTTCAGATATCTACAATATAATTATTACTAGTCATACTTACTAGACATTTTAATTTCAGATATCCAAAATGAAAAAAGTGTTCCTGATATCCATAATGTAATTGTGAATATCCAAAATACGTTGTAACTAGTAATAATGTCATTACAGATATCCACAATTTGCATTATGACTAGTTAAAATGCAATTTTAGATTTCTACAAATAGAAGTATGAAAAGAAAGAATGCAATTGCAGATATTCACTATCCAAAAAGATAATAATATGCCAAAATGGCATAAAAAGGGCAAACGGCTCACTTCAGTTGTGACTAGTAATAATTAGATTATAGATATCTGAAGTGGGAGTTCTTCCTAGTAAGAATTATAATGCAGATATCCAGAATGTTCATTCTAGATATTAAACATGCAGTTGTGGATATCTTGAATTGGAAGCCCAATACTCATGATTGTGAAAAGTGACGTAATTTGTCCGAGGAAGAATAACGTTGTGTATATCTGAAATGTTCATTTTGACTAAGAAGAATTGCATTACAGATATCTGCAGTACATATCCAGTCCAGCTTTTAAATGTTAATAAGCCATAATAAGCCAAACAAAATAACCCTCTACACGGCAACCTGTGCTCTTTCATTATATTATAAAAACAAAGTCATATTTGTGACCCCTCAGCCCAAATTGTTTCTGATGTATAAAGGAGGGTGATTTGTTGAATTCCAAATATACAGTATTGTGCCACAAAAAATAAGAAGAGTATAGTGTCTTATGTGTTACAGTATTAAACCTAAAGTCAAAGATCTCGATGCACACAGCTATGTTCAGGTGTTAGTATATCATTGGCCATAGAAAGGTACTAGATTTAGTGGTATCTGCTCAGTCTATTTTATGTTGTATTGTTCTTTATATGATAATTCAAACAGGCTGTTCGTAGATATACCTACGAGAAGTAATGCACTGTAATTTGTATATATTCCACGAAATCTATTTGTATGTAATACACATAAGAGTGACAATCGCCACGTAGGGAGGAGGTCGGGGTGGATGACCTTCGTTCGTGTCACGTGTGAAACCTGAAGTCAACGTTGATTTATTTGTAATGTAACTTCCGCACTTAGGTTAAGCCACTTCCAGAGTTATTTTAACCCAAACTATGATATTTTTTTAAACATAACTCACTAGTTTTTGTCACGTAACTTCTGTACTTTAGTTACGCCACTTCCAGTATTATTTTAACCCAAACCACAATCTTTTCCTAAACCTAGCTAAGCAGTTTTGTTGCCTTCACCTAACCAAGTAGTTTTGTTGCCTTAATCTAACTAAGTAGTTTTGTTGCCTTAACCTAAATAAGTAGTTTTGTTGCCTTAACCTAACTAAGTAGTTGTGTTGCCTTAATCTAACTAAGTAGTTTTTGTTGCCTTGAGCTAACTAAGTAGTTTTGTTGCCTAAACCTAACTAAGTAGTTTTGTTGCGTTAATCTAACTAAGTAGTTTTGTTGCCTTAACCTAACTAAGTAGTTTTGTTGCCTTAAACTAACTAAGTAGTTTTGTTGCCTTAAACTAACTAAGTAGTTTTGTTGCCTAAACCTAACTAAGTAGTTTTGTTGCCTAAACCTAACTAAGTAGTTTTGTTGCCTAAACCTAACTAAGTAGTTTTGTTGCCTTAATCTAACTAAGTAGTTTTTGTTGCCTTGAGCTAACTAAGTAGTTTTGTTGCCTAAACCTAACTAAGTAGTTTTGTTGCCTAAACCTAACTAAGTAGTTTTGTTGCCTAAACCTAACTAAGTAGTTTTGTTGCCTTAATCTAAACTAAGTAGTTTTTGTTGCCTTGAGCTAACTAAGTAGTTTTGTTGCCTAAACCTAACTAAGTAGTTTTGTTGCCTAAACCTAACTAAGTAGTTTTGTTGCCAAAACCTAACTAAGTAGTTTTGTTGCCTTAAGCCAACTAAGTAGTTTTGTTGCCTAAACCTAACTAAGTAGTTTTGTTGCCTAAACCTAACTAAGTAGTTTTGTTGCCTAAACCTAACTAAGTAGTTTTGTTGCCAAAACCTAACTAAGTAGTTTTGTTGCCTTACGCTATTTAAGTAGTTTTGTTGCCTAAACCTAACTAAGTAGTTTTGTTTCCAAAACCTAACTAAGTAGTTTTGTTGCCTAAACCTAACTAAGTAGTTTTGTTGCCAAAACCTAACTAAGTAGTTTTGTTGCCTAAACCTAACTAAGTAGTTGTGTTGCCTAAACCTAACTAAGTAGTTTTGTTGCCTAAACCTAACTAAGTAGTTTTGTTGCCAAAACCTAACTAAGTAGTTTTGTTGCCTTACGCTATTTAAGTAGTTTTGTTGCCTAAACCTAACTAAGTAGTTTTGTTTCCAAAACCTAACTAAGTAGTTGTGTTGCCTAAACCTAACTAAGTAGTTTTGTTGCGTTAATCTAACTAAGTAGTTTTGTTGCGTTAATCTAACTAAGTAGTTTTTTTGCCTTAAGCTAACTAAGTAGTTTTGTTGCCTTAAGCTAACTAAGTAGTTTTGTTGCCTTAAGCCAACTAAGTAGTTTTGTTGCCTAAACCTAACTAAGTAGTTTTGTTGCCTAAACCTAACTAAGTAGTTTTGTTGCCTAAACCTAACTAAGTAGTTTTGTTGCCTTACGCTATTTAAGTAGTTTTGTTGCCTAAACCTAACTAAGTAGTTTTGTTGCCTAAACCTAACTAAGTAGTTTTGTTGCGTTAATCTAACTAAGTAGTTTTGTTGCCTAAACCTAACTAAGTAGTTTTGTTGCCAAAACCTAACTAAGTAGTTTTGTTGCCAAAACCTAACTAAGTAGTTTTGTTGCCTAAACCTAACTAAGTAGTTTTTTTTGCCTAAACCTTACTAAGTAGTTTTTTTGTCTAAACCTAACTAAGTAGTTTTTTTGCCTAAACCTAACTAAGTAGTTTTGTTGCCTTAACCTAACTAAGTAGTTTTGTTGCCTTAACCTACGGAAGTTTTTTTTTTAAAAGACTGGAACGCAAAATGACATGTGCGTCATATGTTGGAAATTCATAAGAAAACATAAAAATTGAGGAATAATTTTTGGTAAGATATCATACGAACCGTTGTATGAAGATACATTCTTTTTTGGCCTGTAAGTTTTAGTAAAATATCCATCAACCTTCCTCTTGTTTGATTATAACGACTACAGTTGGGTTTTAGGAACAGTGTCTATCTTGGATTCAGTTTCCTGGTCAGATCTTTGCATATGGATATGAGGAGGAAGAGGAGCTGCCAGGGGAAAGGGAAGAAATAAATTGACTGGAAATGACAGTGTAAACGAGAAAGAGGAATACATAGAAAGACAGAAATGAAGAGAGAGAGAGAGAGAAGAAGAGGCTGACATGACTCGTCTTTCTGCAAGAAAGGCTGTCAAGGTGCTCTTTGCCCTTGAGTGGGCAGCGGCACACTCCTCCATCTCTCCAGCTTCATCCCTCTCTCCATCCATCCATCTCTCCCCATGCCTCCCAGTACATTTTAAGTGGAGGAGAAGAACTGAAAAGCAGACACTAGAGGGGGAGTGACACATCTTGCTCTAGATATTTATATCTCCATCCCCCCACTTCCCTCTTTCTCTAACCTCACTCATTCTCATCCTCGGCCCTCCGCCTGCCTCGGATCTACTTTATATAGAAGCTGTTGTGAGAGCACAACAGGTGTCGGGGGGGGAAATGTCTACAATTTCTCGCATTTCTGAAGTATTAAAAAGTCTTGAATCCAGTCCTGATAGGTCAAAGTTTTGAACCAAACACTGACGTGCACATGTGCACATGAATGAGCATGTAGAGTTTAATGGAGCAGGGATAGAAGCACAGCATGTTTAATTATTGTTGTCCTTTGTCGTACTCGGACCACTTCATTGGGTTTGTACTGTAAGTGTGCACGTGATGAGCGGAAACTGACACGTGTTGCTGGACATTCGTAGGAAAACAAACGAAAAAGGAGGACTAGCTTTCTGTAAGATATCATACATACGTTGTATGAGGATACGTTGAAAGAAAAACACATTTAATAAACACGTTAAGATTCTTCCTCATTTTACAGAAATCCTGACTTTGATTGATAAAAGTGATTTTTCATGTGATCTAAAAATGTAAAAGTTGTCCTGTTAGATATTATATATATTATTATATATATGTCCATACCAGATTTCAGGACTTAAGTCCAATCAAACACATGTTGTGGTATTTTTCCTTTTCATACTAAATATAATCTTTGGGCAACACACCATTGACCTCGTTAATAATCTCGTAATAGGTAATGAATAATAATTTAACAATTTACTCACATTTTTGTGAATTTTCAGTTTAAAGACTTGAATAAAACAAAGTCTTTGCATACTGAGGAAATATAAAGAATTAAAAAAAGAGAGCAGAAGGATATAGAACCCAGTAAAAGCACACAGACAGAAGAAGTGAGTTACGGTAGCCTGGAGGTGCCGATCTAGAGAGAGATAAATGCTGCTTACGTTAATCCTGGGAGGTAAAACAGTAATTAACAATCACTAGTGACACCAGTTATTACTGTGGTCAACCCCCGTCTCCTAGAAACACCATTTACTACTAATCTGTGTTGGATCACATCTGGTGCCGTTTGTGTTACATTTATCTACCGCACTCGCAGCACGTTGGGATTCAGGAAATCGTCGCTTCAAAAAACCAAAGCAATTATTTTCATTGAGAAAGAAAAAGAGCCATAACGGTGGCGTTACGGTGGTATTGAGGATATTCAGCTCCAAACCATTCTACAGTAAATCACTGAGGCTTTTAGCTTCTAGTGCAAAAGGACGGACTATTTTTCACAAGGACTTCCTGTGCTGGCGGAGGGCGTTGATTGATTTACGTTGGCATCAACACCCACATAGACATAGAGGTTCTGTACATCCAGGATCACTGGAGTGGAGGTCAGCTCTCTGCTGATGGATGTGGACGTTAATAGATGAAGGGAATGATGATGGCTGCACCTGCACGGACGCATTTAACCTCCATTCAGCCATAACATCAAAACCCATCGCTTATTCCTTCTCTCTTCTTCATCCGACTCTTTCCCTTCTCCACTAGATCCCTTTAACCTCCTCCTTATTTCCTGCAGTGTGCTTCTACAGCGATTCAATATTCTCCTGCCATCATTATTCGTTATCGTGTCAGGTTTTACATTTCACACGTCCTCCTTTTTTCTTTACTATTATTCATTCTCAATGTCTCAGTATCTAATTGGCCTTTTCACCTATCTATATCTTCTTTTCACGTTAAGTTCTTTCTTTTTGTCCTTTGTCTTCATTACCACCTTTTCTTTTCCAGCCCGTGTGCTTCATTTCATCTGCCACCTCCCTTTAAACCTTATATTCCTCATTCCCCCGCTCCCTCTCTCACAGCGTGGCTTTCCAACTCTACTTTAATTCTCCTCATCACTCCTTCGGTATTTGCTCTGGGCATGTTAATGTTGGTCTGTTTGTCCCCAGAGGATGAATCCTAATGACTCTGGGGATCTCTGATTAGATATCTTTCACATCAATGGCAACTTTAGATGGACTTTTTGGTCCTACACGTAAAATAACCGAGCAGCAAAATGCCACCAAAGAAGCCTTGAACGATTACGGACGAGGAAGTCGAGGACATAAAGAAATCGCTCAACATCTGGATTGCCATAAAATTTCATACAGACATTCATGGTTCTCAGACATTGGACCCTACTGACTTTGACCATCCCCCGGCCTTTCCTCTAGCACCATCATCAGGCTGACATTTGTGGTTTTATGTGAAATGTTTCAACAGCTGTTGTATGGATTGCCATGAAATTTGGCACAAATATTCATGTCCCCCTCAGGATGAATCGTCATGACTTTGCTGATATTTTAAAGGGAACTCTTACACAACTTTACATATCAAAGTATGTTTACTTGGGGAGTACTGGTTGTAGTTGTATAAACCTATTGTGGCTCCAGAGGGAGCTGCGCAAAGTCTGACAAAGTGATGTCACTTGAGTCAGCGTTGGTCGGGGCCGAAGACTACAAGTCTGAAAATGAAGAATGATCTGTGGGTGTGGAGTTAGAAAGAAGCCCGCTCCTCATCCCTGCTTGAGGCTAGCGGTTCAAGGCTACATTAGCTGTTACTAACATAACACAGCTGAACTTCAGGCCGAACTGTTGGCAGTCAAGTTGCATCGTGGGTAATGTAGGCGGTAAGACTGGGACAATATGTTCATCTTCTGATTCAATACTATCACGATACTTGGGTGTCGATTCGATATGCATTGCGTTTTTTTAGTATTGCGATTCTACATTACGATTTATTGCTATTTTTGTTAACTTTCTAACACTAGATCATGGGTTAAAGGTGGATCATACACTTCTAGGGACTTTTACTTTGGAAAATCCCTAAATGAATCCAGTAAAAATGTTTGATTTTCAGCATGTATGTAGTCAGAGATGTCCTGAAGTCAAATATATCAGGATCATTGGCAGGAAGTATTTATTACATTTATTATCCAGCGAAAAAATCAAAGAATTAAGAGATTTCCCTCACAGATTAGTGGTATTTTCTCTTTAATTTATAAGGGACATGTAATGTTTTATACTTCTGATGAATATCGCTTACCAAACATAAAATTAAAATTGTGACCCTTATGTGAATCATGTTTTTTTTCCAACCCCTAGTAGTCGGCATGTTTTAACAAGGAAGAAGAATGAGTGGAATAAAAAAGAAGATATCTCTGGTTCTGCTGCATCGATTTTAACTCTCCACTGTGATGTAGATGTGACGTGATGTGTTACAGTGTTGTAGAAGTGCAATGCAATTTTCATTTAGTGCCTATAATCTGGTCAAAATGTTCATTTGTCCAACTGACAAATGTGCTAATTAATAAATGTTTGCATGCGGACACGCTACATGAAGATGGTGATTAGAGTACAGAGGTCAGCCCTAGGTTGGTTGGGTTGGTAAGGGTTTAGGCATGAAGAGTGAGATGGGTTAGGGTTAGGGTAAGAATATCAGGGTAAGCCAATCAGAGGCAGTGTAGGGCGGGTCATGGCCCGTCGGAACAATGGCATGGCATCGACGGAGGTTCTGATCTGAGGGAACATCTGGGTGAAGGAATATATGATGCCTTCAAATGAAACTGGTGAGCTGGTGTTTACAGCATGAGAAGTCGTGGTCACGATATTCTCGGCGTTCAAGTCGTGAAGAATTCCGCTGCTAAGCAACGACAATATGAACGTTACTGTCGGCGTCTAGAAGCCACAGAGGCTAACGAGTAAGCAAGCTAGCAAATCTTTCTTCATTGTTTACATCCTTTTGTCCTCAGTTCTGTCCTTCCTGTTCCATCCCTCCTTCCAGCTTTCAACCATCTTGTCCTCTCTCTGTCCCTCCCTCCATCTGTCCATCCGTCCTTCTTCCAGCCTTCTCCTAATTTCATCCTCTTTGCCACCAACCTCCCCTCGATTCATCACCCCTTTCCTGCTGGCCCTCTTCTCCTCCGTGTATCCATCACTCCTCCCTCCATCCCTCTCTCTAATTGGTGTCCTGGAGGTCTTGGACCATTAAGACCCTCCAGACTCTTCTGATTGCCCTTGCTGTGCTCGACCTAAAGTCTCTCTGCAGCTTCAACTCCTAATCAGGCAGCAAGAAAAGATGGCCGACGGCGCTGAAGGGTCCTCATGCTGAACGTTATTAAGCTGGTTGGCTGAGGGCCTTAAATGAGTACAATATATATACTATACGTACACTAGCAAAGAAGTGGATTTACAGACTCACACATAATGAAGAAAAGGACAGATACAACACAGGTGGATGGAGCTGCTGTAATCATCAGTGATGGAAAGTCAGAGAGTTGGAAGAAGACGTGAGGAAGAAATGAAAGAAGGACTCAGATCGATAAAAGGAGGAAAGTAGTAAACAGCCTTCTTGAGACGAAGCTTGAGAAGATGAAGGAGCGAGCAGATGAAGTTGGCTTTTGAAGGGTTTTTGATCACATTGAGTGTCAGATTCTGAAAAATACATCAAATGTGTTCACCCTACAGGTATATTACTGGCCAAAGGTTTGTGGACACCTGCTGTCCAGTTCATGTGTTTGATCCAGGGTTGTTTTTCATGGTTTGGGCTCCAACAGGGAAATATTAATGCAGCTATAAGTGAACTTTTTTCACAGTTTTGTGTAGAAGAACTAGACTGTTTTACTTTGTTGTTTTACTGTAAAGCACTTTGTTACTGTTTTGAAATGATTTTCATATTAATAGTTTATGATTATTATTATATTTATTTAGATACTGATTTATCCATCTTATAAAACTTAAAGTTCCCATATCCTGCTCATTTTCAGGTTCATACTTACTTACCTACTTGTATTTTGGGTTTGTACTAGAACATGTTTACATGCTTTAATGTTTAAATCACTTTATTTTTCTCATCCTGTCTGTGTGAATATACCTGTATTCACTCTCTGGTGCACCTTTGTTCTCCAGCTGTGGGCGGTATATTCTAATGAGCCTGCATGTGACATAGGAAGGGGAGCCACATCTGATTGGCTGGTTGAATCACATGTTTTCTGATGAATACAGCCCATAATAAACTGACTGGGTCGTCTTATTTCACAGTTTGAGGTTTGGTAGTCACTCCAGATACCTTGCTTGTTCACAAGCATGATATGTCCTATTTAATAGCTGATATTTTGTGTCTCCTTGAGGAAGTATTTCAAAATAAAAGCTCACTAAATAAGAAACATGTTAAGAAAGACCTTAACCGCCTTGTATTTGTACGCCTCCGCCAACCAGTCACGTTGTAGTTTACGTCCATGTCTGTCCAAACTGTCATCACTTCATCATTTTATCCTGTTAGATATTTCTGTGAAATTGTCATAATTAGCATATGAATTCTTCAGTTATGGCCAGAAACGTATTTTGTGAGGTCACAGTGACTTTTGACCTTTGACCACCAAATTCCAATCAGTTCATCCTGAAGTCTAAGTGGACGTTTGTGCCAAATTTGAAGAAACGGACGGACGGACGGACAGACGGACAGACAGACAATCCAAAGACATAATGAAAATCATGAGTTTTTGATGAAATTCTGATCACATAGTCTACTTACAGTGCCTGATTATTCTGGACCTTTCAGCCACACCGCATGGCCTTCATCAGCTTCATCAGTTTGTGCAGTTGTCATGGAGATGGTTCTGTTGTTATCATGTGATAACCGGTGTCCTATATGTGAACACACAACCGAAATTAAAATCTTAAGGCCTTTACACACCGGGAGCGTGACGAATAAACAACACAGAAATGTGAATTACTGGCCTGTGAATATTATGGTCTAGGACTTTTATTGTGAAAGGTTAGAACGGAAGGAGTTGATCTGGTCTGGTCGCTGCCTTTGTCAAGGTTGAAAGGAGTAATAAAGTTTTTCATCTTGGTTCGGACTACAGAGCCTCTGTGTTGTTGCTTTATGATCCTGATACATAACTGTAGGCACAACTCACCCCGTTCTGCACAACGTGATTGGTTGATGACTTTATTCGCGGTGCGAAAGCTCAGAAAAATCAACCTTGTTCTGTAAGCCAAGAGATGTGGCTGAAAGCTCTGGAAGAACTAAGTAAGTGGACCTTGTGGTAGGAATATTTATAAAATTGCTATTTCAAGGTGAAGAATGAACCTTCAAAAACATGTTAGGACTCTAACTGCTGCCTCCTTTTTCAATTTAATTTTCTTTATAAGCAAATAAAACAAACTACATTTTGGCATTTAAAAGTGGCCCATTTCATTTAAAATGATCCATTTAATTTATCAGTGATTTCTTTATAATGAAATGCCACATTTTCATTCCCTCAGGTGTTCTTTCATGTTTCATGTTTTTACAATATTGCAGCTCATTGCTTCATATAAACTGCCACCACTAACACTTTGCCACCAAAGGTTAGTTCAACAATAACTTCAAAACCATACAATAATGAACAATCACTGTCTGCGGTGTCTTTTCACTCTTCCTCTGTGTTCTAGTGTTTTTTTGTATTTCATTCTCTGTCTCCCGGTGATTGCTTTGTTCGTCAGCCTCGCTCCGTCTTATCACCGTCTATCTGCGTCTTGGCAGATTCACTTTAATTGGCCTTTATTGGCACCGAACACACACCGAGACGTGATCACGCCAACGAAGCGTGGAGCGGGTCGAGTCGAACACTGAATCCACATCTGAGGCCGATCTGTTGATGTGTTCTGTTTGTCTCTTAATTTACCTTCATCACAGAGAGCAGACAGACACTCTGCCAACAGGAAAACATACGGAGGGAGGTTTGTATTCACATTAACAGAGCCGCACAACAACACACCAACATACACAGAGGTGGGGGGGTAATGCACCATGAAATGAAAACGCAGCAGGGTTTTGGTGAAGGCCTTTTCAATCAGTCAGAGCGCCGTCACTCCAACCCGAAGAACTGTTTACTGTTGAAGCATCAGCCTGTATACACATCTCCTCTTGTCTTCCTAGTGTGTACATTTACTTTGTGTGTGTTTGCAGAAGTCTATACTTGTGTGTGTTTATGCTACCATGCTTTTTTAAGTCATACCGGTACCACAGCTCACGGTCAGTTGAGAAAGCCTGAGAAAGTCGACATCAATATTTAAAGAATCCCCTCTTCCTCCATCTGTTGAGGCTTTTATTCTGAAGTCTTGAGGGTTTCAGAGAAGATGAGAGAGGAAAGTCCACTGAGTCCAACAAAACCAAGAGATTTTCAACTACTACTTATATGCAGGACAAGAAGCAAAGAATAGTTTTGTGAGGAAAAAAGATGGCAGGAGGGCAAAGATCCAGAATTTTAGACGAGTCCTTAAAATCTAAATTCTTGTCGTAAGCCTTTGAAGAGATTTGGTCTTGACTGTGGCATTTTTAAGGTGATCGACCAAGTTACATGATTATATTGGATGTTAGATTGGTGATGACAGAGGGAGACTGAGATAAATTCACCTCCTTGAATATATTTATTAATGCTGTCATACACAGCAAAGCTTCTAAATAGGGGAGGGGGGAGGGGGGGGGGGGGTCGAGGAGAGCTTAGGTAGTGATTAAAGAATGTAGATAAATCAATTATGGCAGTTGTGTGTAACGGCCTGAGGTAAGTAGACGGCAAATTGGCTGATTGATCATTGTCACTATATGCTCTGCATAATTCACCCTGAGTTAGATACACACACACACACACACACACACACACACACACACACACACACACACACACACACACACACACACACTAATATAATCAGAGTTAAGGCTGCACCATTATGGCTGAAATAATCATATCAATAATCAGATATTGAGATCAAGACAATTGAATCTATAACAGTCATGATGATCAGTTATTAAAACTAATTTCACACAATGAAACCTTCATTGGGATAAAGGGAAAGTTATAGGGTTAGGCAAGTTAGGGTCCTTTTCAAGACAGTTTGTAGGTGTGATGCTCCTCCTGAACCAAGTTAACAAAAATAATTGCTCGTTGCCCGGTTACCTGCTCATCCTGTTTGCTAATCTTGCATTGTTGGTAGTTTAGCCATACTAATATTTAGCCATGCTGGCTGATATTGGAGTACAAGTAGCTCAGAAGGGCTAATATTGTGTTAGCTTTGTGCCATGTTAGTTTAGATTAAAAGTATTTTAGTAGTGTTAATATTGTGTTAGCTTTGTGCCATGTTATCTTAGATTAAAAGTATTTTAGTAGTGTTAATATTGTGTTAGCTTTGTGCCATGTTATCTTAGATTAAAAGTATTTTAGTAGTGTTAATATTGTGTTAGCTTTGTGCCATGTTATCTTAGATTAAAAGTATTTTAGTAGTGTTAATATTGTGTTAGCTTTGTGCCATGTTATCTTAGATTAAAAGTAGTTTATTAGTGTTAATATTGTGTTAGCTTTGTGCCATGTTAGTTTAGATTAAAAGTATTTTAGTAGTGTTAATATTGTGTTAGCTTTGTGCCATGTTATCTTAGATTAAAAGTATTTTAGTAGTGTTAATATTGTGTTAGCTTTGTGCCATGTTATCTTAGATTAAAAGTAGTTTAGTAGTGTTAATATTGTGTTAGCTTTGTGCCATGTTAGTTTAGATTAAAAGTAGTTTAGTAGTGTTAATATTGTGTTAGCTTTGTGCCATGTTATTTTAGATGAAAAGTAGTTTAATAGTGTTAATATTGTCTTAGCTTTGTGCCATGTTATCTTATATTAAAAGTAGTTTAGTAGTGTTAATATTGTGTTAGCTTTGTGCCATGTTAGTTTAGATGAAAAGTAGTTTAATAGTGTTAATATTGTCTTAGCTTTGTGCCATGTTATCTTATATTAAAAGTAGTTTAGTAGTGCTAATATTGTGTTAGCTTTGTGACATGTTAGTTTAGATTAAAAGTAGTTTAGTAGTGTTAATATTGTGTTAGCTTTGTGCCATGTTAGTTTAGATTAAAAGTAGTTTAGTAGTGTTAATATTGTGTTAGCTTTGTGCCATGTTAGTTTAGATTAAAAGTAGTTTAGTAGTGTTAATATTGTGTTAGCTTTGTGCCATGTTAGTTTAGATTAAAAGTAGTTTAGTAGTGTTAATATTGTGTTAGCTTTGTGCCATGTTAGTTTAGATTAAAGTAGTTTAGTAGTGTTAATATTGTGTTAGCTTTGTGCCATGTTAGTTTAGATTAAAAGTAGTTTAGTTGTGTTAATATTGTGTTAGCTTTGTGCCATGTTAGTTTAGATTAAAAGTAGTTTAGTAGTGTTAATATTGTGTTAGCTTTGTGCCATGTTAGTTTAGATTAAAAGTAGTTTAGTAGTGCTAATATTGTGTTAGCTTTGTGCCATGTTAGTTTAGATTAAAAGTAGTTTAGTAGTGTTAATATTGTGTTAGCTTTGTGCCATGTTAGTTTAGATTAAAAGTAGTTTAGTAGTGTTAATATTGTGTTAGCTTTGTGCCATGTTAGTTTAGATTAAAAGTAGTTTAGTAGTGTTAATATTGTGTTAGCTTTGTGCCATGTTAGTTTAGATTAAAAGTAGTTTAGTAGTGTTAATTTTGTGTTAGCTTTGTGCCATGTTAGTTTAGATTCAAAGTAGTTTATTGGTGTTAATATTGTGTTAGCTTTGTGACCGTGGGGAGTAACGATATGGATAACGGAGTGAGCTTTCCTCCACGTCATAGTCGTGTATAATAATTAAGAATTACAACTCGCGTGCACGTTTGTTTTGATGGCTCAAAGAACATTTTATCAATACGCCCAGACGTCTGAAAGTCAAACCTTCTGCAATAAGCTCAGCTGTTCTAATGTTATGCTAACTTTGTGCCCTGTTAGCTGATGTTAGATTGTATTTGAGTAGCTTAGTAACAGATTTGATTTGCCCAAGTCACCATCGCAATTTCCATTTCTTTTCTGAGCACTTTAATAATTGAATTCTGACTTGAGTGTTATTTTTTATATCAGTTTTGTGCCCAATAATGAAGCTCCACTAGAAGCTGCTATTGTAACTGTTGGTCTTATTAGCTGACATTCTCAAACTATTAGGCCAAGAATACATTACTCTAACCGCTCCATAAAGTTGGTCTGGAAAGACCGCTAATTTGGATATACTGTATGTTTAATATGATTAATTGTATTCTATTCATTAGAGAACAATATAAATTCCACAGTGCAGCAATGAACGAAACCAAACTGTAATACAATATTCAAAGTCTGTTCTCTCTCTACCCTGAGGGGAAGAACTACTGTTTGCATTTTAAATGTGTTTCTTTCCCCCCTAAAAGCTCATTTGTGCTGTTTTCAATAGCAGAAATCAAAGGAAACATATCTGACCAAAGGACGTGTTTTGTGCAAATCGTTGTTCATAACTGAATAATCTTCCAAGCAAAAAGAGAAAAGGCATTATCTGGGAAACCATAAGTGAGATGACCACATCAAACAGAATACGCATCAGTGATTCACACACAAACACTCCCACATGCACACACACAAACACACACACACACACACAACATCATTTGCGAGAGAGCTTGCGTATATAAATTCCTGCAAACGTTATTATAGAATGCAAAGGATTTATGGTTGGCAAACATGAACAGTACAGATTGCTGCCTCTCTCTCACACACACACAGAATAACCACTCTACCGCGGGAACATCAACTTCAATATCCACGAGCTCGTCTGCAGCCAACAATGTGTCACAGAGTCACACATGAGTTAAACACACACTCTCCCTGTAATATAGAGATAGAGGTGACCGCTCCATACAGAACCACAGAGCCAAGAGGAAACAGGGAGGAGATGGATGAGGTGATGACCGGCACAATGTTCATATCAAAGCACGAGACTCTGGTCTCTGGGGGACGTTTAAGTAATAAAAACGTTCATTACGGAGGAGTTTCTGGAGGCATCCATTAGCTGTGATGAGAGTCTTCCTCCTGTTATACAGCAGCTGCATTATCTAACCTCTCTCATCCATCAACATATCGAAGGTCTGGCTGATATGAGATTTACTCTGTTGTTCAGACTAAATAAGAAATAATGTAAATCTCCAGTAAAGTGAGATGAATGCAGTTGAAATCAGAATTGTTCCGATTTAAATGAGATCAGTTTCCAATGAAAGAGTGAAAGAAATGATCTTAAATGTGGCTGTAAATTTATAACCCCCG
Organism: Sebastolobus alascanus; assembly: GCA_916701645.2. NCBI lineage: Eukaryota > Metazoa > Chordata > Actinopteri > Perciformes > Sebastidae > Sebastolobus > Sebastolobus alascanus. Next base: position 292,253 of record CAKAOJ020000352.1, read on the forward strand.
TCCACTTTCACGTCATATTTCATGTCATTTCATATGAATAACTATCAAGGTGACCTCATGGATAAAAGCATTAGCTTATTAAAATATACATAACTCACATCAGTGGGAAACCTCCGCTTCTGAGAAGTGAAGCCAACACTGAAGCTCCTTAAACCTTCATCCTGTCTCCCAGCCAGCAGGGGGCGACTCCTCTGGTTCTATAGAAGTCTCTGAGAAAATGAGCTTCTACTTCTCTCTTGATTTATTACCTCAGTAAACATTGTAAACATGAGTTTATGGTCTCAATCACTAGTTTCAAGTCTTCTTCAATACAGCATGATGTTCATTTAGTAAATTATGGTCCCATTTAGAGTCAGATAGACCATAAAGCAGGGGATGCTTTAGGGCGGGGCTACCTGCTGATTTCACCCTGTCACTTCTGGTTGCAAAAAAACAAGATGGCAACGGCCAAAATGCCGAAATCGAGGCTTCATAACAGCAGTCTACAAACTGATGGGTGACGTCACGGTGATTACGTCCACTTCTTATATACAGTCTATGATTCACATCTATATTAAGCCACAATATGGTGACGTGAAGGATAAATACACCTTAAAACAGTTGAGCTTGGTTCCAACAAACCTGGCCAAAGATAAGCCTTTCTATCACAATAAACGTCACACGGACAATCGCTGGAACTCATTCAAACTCTGACAAACAATGAACAATGCCTGTAGGCTTTGTTCACTTGAAGGACTGCCATTGTCCTCTGTTGGTGCCATTGTTCCAGACGCTTTCATCACTGCTACGACAAGCTTTTAGCTTTCTATGAGACAATGATAATGGATAAATCAAGGTTGTTGCCGTCAAATCCAAGGACGATTCCCCAAGAACATATTGAACAACTCAAAGACTAGAATCAGAATCTGATTTTGTTTTGGTGTATTGGTGCATAACATAAAAATAAAATAAAAGCAGGTATTGCAAAAATTCAAGAAACATAAATATAGAATAGAAGAAAAATACAATAAAAGTATGAACAAATATTACAAAGAGTATGTACGATATATCTCAATTAAAATGAAAGAGCTGTGCAGTTTTTGAAGCGGTAGTTTTGTGCAGAAATGTGCAAAATTGAAGAATCAATGCTCCAGTTTACCCTCTGCTGATATACAGTATTAAGGAAATACAGATTAGAAAGTGTGCTGCATGAATAGACTGAATATAAGAAGTAGACGTAGTCACCGTGATGTCACCATGATGTCACCCATCGGTTTGGGGACTGCCATTTTGAAGCCTCGAGTTCAGCATTTTGCTTGTCGCCATCTTGTTTTTTTGCAACCAGTAGTGACACCAGAGGGTGGAGCTAAGTACAACCGAACGCGGAATAAGATATTTTTAGGTGACTAAAATGTTTTAATTAACTTTGATGAAGTAAAAACACACTGTGATTAAAGGGTTAAAGTTGTAAGTCGAAAACACGGACAACTCCTAAACCGGACAACGCCGTGGCAGCGACCTGTCAATCAGCAGGTAGCCCCGCCCTAAAGCATCCCCTGCTTTATGGTCTATCTGACTCTAAATGGGACCATAATTTACTAAATGAACATCATGCTGTATTGAAGAAGACTTGAAACTAGTGATTGAGACCATAAACTCATGTTTACAATGTTTACTGAGGTAATAAATCAAGAGAGAAGTAGAAGCTCATTTTCTCAGAGACTTCTATAGAACCAGAGGAGTCGCCCCCTGCTGGCTGGGAGACAGGATGAAGGTTTAAGGAGCTTCAGCTTCACTTCTCAGACCTGGAGGTTGCTCACTGGCTGCATGCAGTGATCACAACCAGCCTCAAAGTATCTGTTCTGACACTGATCATGCAGTAAGTGAGCTGCAAACATCCATCCATCCCTCTTCCTCCTCCACTCTTAGCCTCGGTCTTTGCTTGAGTTAACTTCACATGTCAGAGTATGATGAGTCAGGCTGTTAACGTATTTGCTTAATGAAGTTTAGCTTGAACCCCAAACTCTCTCTCCTTCTCTCTAAAGGGCAGCGGGCGACATTAAAAGAGACGTGCGTCTCTGAAGTGATGTGCATAACAACATTGGAGCCTTCACCTTCAATCCACCTCCTTAATACTGTTATACACACTCACACACACACACACACACACACACACACACACAAACACACACACACACAATGCACGGCCGTGTAGGTGGCACTTGATGGCTCCAGTGACGTGTGAAGCTTTATTGTGTTGGATGCTGCCACTAGGAGAGGGGATGAGATGATGATGAGAGGAGGAGAAGAGGCGGAGAAAGAGCAGGAGAGGATAACATGGATGAATAACTTTGTGACCTTACTGTCTGATGTTGCTCCTAAAAAAAGAGACGACGGTGACGTTGAATGTGGAACGTTCCCTGACACAGTGCCGTCGTTCTTCAAATTTTAAAAACTGCATTTCCAACAATTTTGTTCTTCCATTTGCAGTAATGCCACGATCTCTTGGCTTCCACTGACCCGCAGTGCAGTGGTGGACTCAGTCTGTCGGAGGGGCAGGGGCAAAACAAAGACAAGGGGCACCAGCTGCATGCAGTGGGGCGCCGGCTGCATGCAGTTGGGCGCCGGCTACATGCAGTTGGGCGCCGGCTACATGCAGTGGGGCGCCGGCTGCATGCAGTGGGGCAGCGGCTGCATGCAGTAGGGCGCCGGCTGCATGCAGTGGGGCAGCGGCTGCATGCAGTAGGGGCAGCGGCTGCATGCAGTTGGGCGCCGGCTACATGCAGTGGGGCGCCGGCTGCATGCAGTGGGGCGCCGGCTGCATGCAGTGGGGCGCCGGCTGCATGCAGTGGGGCGCCGGCTGCATGCAGTGGGGCAGCGGCTGCATGCAGTGGGGCAGCGGCTGCATGCAGTGGGGCGCCGGCTGCATGCAGTGGGGCGCCGGCTGCATGCAGTGGGGCGCCGGCTGCATGCAGTGGGGCAGCGGCTGCATGCAGTGGGGCAGCGGCTGCATGCAGTGGGGCACCGGCTGCATGCAGTGGGGCAGCGGCTGCATGCAGTGGGTCACCGGCTGCATGCAGTAGGGCGCCGGCTGCATGCAGTGGGGCACCAGCACGCAGAAACTTTTGTAGCATGTAGGGCAGCCTGTCTGGCATAGCATCATGTTTTCTCCATTGGTTAGTGCACTGCATCTCCTTGTCTCCACTGGAGGGACATTCTAGAGGACACTTTATCATGTTTTATCTTCCATAGAAGGGTCCAGGAGGGAACTTTTGCTGTGTTTCTTTTGAAAATGGACAAGCAAGGAACCTGGTAGCGACAGGCCAGAGTCGGCTCACCTGATCCAGCTAGCTCAGACTGATGAAGCCTCATATGAAAGTTACTGTGAGGATCTTTTAACTGGTTAGGAAACAGCCTCAATTTAATACTGATGACCTTCAGTGAGAAGATTGGCTGTGTTTATATACTTGATGCCTGTCATCGGGTCTGATTCCCCGCCAAATCACATGAAACCATTTACGGCACACAGGTTCACCAGAACCTCCTTCAGCTCAGACTCCAGCGTGGCTTCCGGCAGCGACCGGTCCACTGCGGACAGACTCAGATCCGGCTTCGCTGCTGCCTTCGACCTGCAGAAGGAGCTCCAGCAGGAGACGGAGAGCTCGACACCCGGCACTGTTGGGCCCCGCTGGAGGGAAGGGAGGCTCGGGAGAACCAGAACTACACGGGGCAGACTGTCAGACCCTGCTGCAGGAGAATGAGAGGTTTTCTAAAGGGACTCTGGTGCTCTGAAACACTACCGCTGTTCTCCACAGGGACCGCCAGAATCAACAGGAAATTAAAGTTCCTCATAGAAGCTTTAACCTTTATTAACTGTTTGTTACTCCTCCACGGATCCTCACACAACGGTTCCTATGATATCTGACGGAAAGTTAGCCTCATTTTTCGTGCATGTCCAGCAAAACGTGTCCACTCGTTAGATGCATACAGTGTTTTCAAAATAAACTTCCATCTTCACAGGAAACAACTTAGTTAGATAAAGGCAACAAAACTACTTAGTTAGGTTCAGGAAAAGATGGAGGTTTGAAAATAACTATGAAATTGACGTAACTTAAGTACGGAAGTTACGTGACAAATAAATCAACGTTGACTTCTGTTTTCACACGAGGTACGAACAGCGGCCTCCTGAGTGAAAGTCTGGTGTCTTTTGACCCCCCCATCCCCCCCGACCGCCTCCTTCTGCTGCATGTTTAGCTCTTTATACTTCCTGGTTCACCTTTATGTGGATTAAATTGATGTCGTGGGATATATTTGAATCACAGTGCATCACTTTCTGTAGGTATAAGAACGGTGTATGAGAACAGCCTGACTGAAGACTATACTCACACAGCACTGTAGGATATTTGGGATATATACTGTAAAATATCCACATTCTAAATCATAGTGAAAGATATAAATTATTGTGTAAAACTAAAACGTTTGTAGATGTCAAGACTAGTTGAATAGTTGCAGACTACTTTTTAAAGGTTGCTCCAACATTAACAGCCTCATATTTCTCTGCTGGTAGAAGCTTTTCTTGAGTTTGGACTTAATTCAGAAACTTTGTACAAAAACAGTTTTTCAGGACATAGTTAACGTTAAAAGTGTAGAGCGCTCATAAATGTGATTGTTATAACGCTGCCGCTGCCCTTACTACTCCGTCAGCCAGGCAGATTACGAGCTGAGAGTTCGGCTGTAAATCTCCTCCTGACAGCTTCGCCTCTTTTCCTCGGCTGACTGATTCCAAGCCGAAGCTCAACAAACAAAAAACCTGTTAGATTTGAGTTTTTTTAGAATGACACAATAAAGCTGACACAGCTGCCTCTGAAAAATGCATCGGCCAGTGCTCGGGGTCTTCCTTTGAAAGACACTAACACAGTGAGAACGTGGAGGAAGGAGTTGTTGCGTTATTCAGACATTGCAGCGTTCTCTGAATAAGAGCAGCGAATACGCAGCGGGAAACACAAAGATCTGTTCGTGGAGGAGCTGCCGTCAGCTGTCGACCGGCCTCCGCTCTTTGTGCCTCAATCAAAACTGATTCAAGGCCAGAGACAAAAACAAGTGGCTGAGAGTGAAACACACCACGAGGGCTTCATGTTCATGTGTAACGGGGGGGGGGGGGTGATCGATTCAGCGAGGGAGATGCGTTCAATAATTTATGTAAATGAGGGGGAGATGTTAAACCCCGTTATCCCACCAGTACAGCACTATTCCTCTCTCTCCTCTTCTCCTCCATCACTCCCTCTCTGCTTGATGTGAATTCTTCAGATCATGTTCTTTCACATCATCACAAAGAAGACTTTGAGGAGGAGAAGGAAGGAAGGAGGACGGTGTGTAGGAAGGAGGACGGTGTGTAGGAAGGAGGACGGTGTGTAGGAAGGAGGACGGTGTGTAGGAAGCCTCTGGGGAGACACGGCCCTCCACTCTTAAGCAGGAACATTATCGGAGATTAAACAGAAAGAAGACACACTTTCTCCGTCTCACTTCCTAACTGACACTTTCTTCATGTGTCCGCGTCCATTATAAAAACTACTTAAGCCGAGTAAGGCTGACAAAACACCCGGAGAGGAAGAGGAGCAGGAGTGAAGAGGAGGAGAGGAAGAGGAGCGGGAGCGAAGAGGAGGAGAGGAAGAGGAGGAGAGGAAGAGGAGCGGGAGCGAAGAGGAGGAGAGGAAGAGGAGCAGGAGTGAAGAGGAGGAGAGGAAGAGGAGCAGGAGTGAAGAGGAGGAGAGGAAGAGGAGCAGGAGTGAAGAGGAGGAGAGGAAGAGGAGGAGAGGAAGAGGAGGAGAGGAAGAGAAGCAGGAGTGAAGAGGAGGAGAGGAAGAGGAGCAGGAGTGAAGAGGAGGAGAGGAAGAGGAGCAGGAGCGAAGAGGAGGAGAGGAAGAGGAGCAGGAGTGAAGAGGAGGAGAGGAAGAGGAGCAGGAGTGAAGAGGAGGAGAGGAAGAGGAGCGGGAGCGAAGAGGAGGAGAGGAAGAGGAGCAGGAGTGAAGAGGAGGAGCGGAAGAGGAGCGGGAGTGAAGAGGAGGAGAGGAAGAGGAGCGGGAGCGAATAGGAGGAGAGGAAGAGGAGCAGGAGTGAAGAGGAGGAGAGGAAGAGGAGCGGGAGCGAAGAGGAGGAGAGGAAGAGGAGCGGGAGCGAAGAGGAGGAGAGGAAGAGGAGCAGGAGTGAAGAGGAGGAGAGGAAGAGGAGCAGGAGTGAAGAGGAGGAGAGGAAGAGGAGCAGGAGTGAAGAGGAGGAGAGGAAGAGGAGCAGGAGTGAAGAGGAGGAGAGGAAGAGGAGGAGAGGAAGAGGAGCAGGAGTGAAGAGGAGGAGAGGAAGAGGAGCAGGAGTGAAGAGGAGGAGAGGAAGAGGAGCAGGAGTGAAGAAGAGGAGCAGGAGTGAAGAGGAGGAGAGGAAGAGGAGCAGGAGTGAAGAGGAGGAGAGGAAGAGGAGCAGGAGTGAAGAGGAAGAGAGGAAGAGGAGCATGAGTGAAGAGGAGGAGCGGAAGAGGAGCAGGAGTGAAGAGGAGGAGAGGAAGAGGAGCAGGATTGAAGAGGAGGAGGGGAATTTTCGCTCATTTTAATTGCAAAGCTTGTTAGCCCTTTTCTGTGCGGTTAGCGCCTTATTAGCATGTCATTATGAAGCCAGACGGCGTTTGATAGACAGCCTGGAGGCCAGCAATTACTCTGTGTGTGTGTGTGTGTGTGTGTGTGTGTGTGTGTGTGCACGTTATGCAGACAGCTATTATTTAGTGTTTACTACATATTAAGATGAAGGTGTGAGTGTCTATCTAAGCACTTTTATCCTCCGTCATGCTGTGACTCTCATTCATTCTGCTGCAGGAGGTTAATGATGAGGGAGTTGTGGTGCGTTGATGGTTTAATGATCGGTGCTTCTAGTTTCACTTCTCCAATCAGATATTTTAACTACACTGGTGACCTTTTATTCCTGAAAGTTGCCAAGTGAACAGAGAATTTTAACATATTTTGCCAAGAATAACCACTCAAATGTTCTGGACTATCCGCTGACACCCGTCTGCCCTCTGCCTAAAGATAGAGGAAAGACGTGGAGGGAGTGAGGAGAGATCATTTGGGTTTCTGCGCCCGGCGTGGGCGTCATGATGGGATGTCAGCGGTGTGTCCAAAAGACAAAAATCCCATATCCGCTGATCACCTTTATTTTTGGCAATCAGAAGCGTGCGAGGAGAGATTGTTGTGGCTAAAGGAGCTGCTGATGAATACTTGATCACCCACTTTACACACAAAACTTCACTGTCCTCGGTCTGTCACGAACCAGAGAGCTAATATCATGTTCAGGGAATGACTGCAGTTTCAGTGCAGCCTTATTAGGTAGAGATGGATCTTTTTTTGGGAATAGTGGCAAATAATTGCTGCTATCTTTACTTAGAAATTCAGCCAAGTCAAAAAGTCAATCCCGTCTCATACAAAATTAGGTTCCCATTAGGGATTAAAATGTACCTTAAAGGGAGATTAGTCAAGTATTTAATCCTCTTATCAACATGAGAGTGGACAAATATGCTGCTTTATGTAAATGTATGTATATATTTATTATTATAAATCAATGAATAACACAAAACAATGACAGATATTGTCCAGAAACCCTCTCAGGTTCTGCATTTAGTATAAAACAATATGCTCAGATCATAACATGTCAAACTGCAGCCCAACAGGCAACAACAGCTGTCAGTGTGTCAGTGTGCTGACTTCACTATGACTTGCCCCAAACTGCATGTGATTATCATAAAGTGGGCATGTCTGTAAAGGGGAGACTCGTGGGTACCCATAGAACCCATTTACATTCACTGATCTGGAGGTCAGAGGTCAAGGGACCCCTTTGGAAATGGACATGACAGTTTTTCCTCACCAAAATTTAGGTTAAGTTTGGAGCGTTATTTAACCTCCTTCATGACCAGCTAGTCTGACCTGGTTGGTACCGATGTTTTTTGATTGCGTTAATGTGTTAAAGAAATTAGTGGTGTTAAAACTAATTTGCGTTAACGTGTTATTATCACGTTAACTTTGACAGCTCTAGTTCACATACAGCTAAACAGCATTCTCAATTACGTTTAGAGGGAACACGTATTTTCTCACGGATTACAGTCTCAGGTTGATATCCAAGTCTTTCATAATGTTTAAAGTAGGTGTGTTTCTCCCAACCCAAACTCGTACCACCATCTTTAACCCAACCTGACTATATTATACTGACCATTAGCTCATCAGGCTAATGCAATGCAGCGGCTACACTCTCCTCTTCCTCTTCCCACCAGGCTCTGCACATCGACTTACAATAAAACTGGACTGGACGCAACCTGAAACACAGAACTACTCAGGGCTAAACAAAAGTCCACTGCTGGGTCAGATTTGTGTTTATAGTGAGGCCATGAACCTGTTGGGAGAAGTGTGTTAGCACCATGGACAGAAATACAACTCCCACAATGCACCACGGATAGCAAAAGGCAAACACAGAAAAGAAAAGGTCCTTCAGGTAAATCAAAGATCTCTTCTCGGTGAAGATGATAGGTAAGGTGATAGGTAAGGTGATAGGTAGGGTGATAGGTAAGGAGATAGGTAAGGTGATAGGTAAGGTGATAGGTAAGGTGATAGGTAAGGAGATAGGTAAGGAGATAGGTAAGGAGATAGGTAAGGAGATAGGTAAGGTGATAGGTAAGGTGATAGGTAAGGAGATAGTTAAGGAGATAGGTAAGGTGATAGGTAAGGTGATAGGTAAGGAGATAGGTAAGGAGATAGGTAAGGAGATAGGTAAGGTGATAGGTAAGGAGATAGTTAAGGAGATAGGTAAGGTGATAGGTAAGGTGATAGGTAAGGTGATAGGTAAGGAGATAGTTAAGGAGATAGGTAAGGAGATAGGTAAGGAGATAGGTAAGGTGATAGGTAAGGAGATAGGTAAGGAGATAGTTAAGGAGATAGGTAAGGAGATAGGTAAGGAGATAGGTAAGGAGATAGGTAAGGAGATAGGTAAGGTGATAGGTAAGGAGATAGTTAAGGAGATAGGTAAGGTGATAGGTAAGGTGATAGGTAAGGTGATAGGTAAGGAGATAGTTAAGGAGATAGGTAAGGAGATAGGTAAGGAGATAGGTAAGGTGATAGGTAAGGAGATAGGTAAGGAGATAGTTAAGGAGATAGGTAAGGAGATAGGTAAGGTGATAGGTAAGGAGATAGGTAGGGTGATAGGTAAGGAGATAGGTAAGGTGATAGGTAAGGTGATAGGTAAGGTGATAGGTAAGGTGATAGGTAAGGAGATAGTTAAGGAGATAGGTAAGGAGATAGGTAAGGAGATAGGTAAGGAGATAGGTAAGGAGATAGGTAAGGTGATAGGTAAGGTGATAGGTAAGGAGATAGGTAAGGAGATAGGTAAGGAGATAGGTAAGGTGATAGGTAAGGTGATAGGTAAGGTGATAGGTAAGGAGATAGGTAAGGAGATAGGTAAGGTGATAGGTAAGGAGATAGGTAAGGAGATAGGTAAGGTGATAGGTAAGGAGATAGGTAAGGAGATAGGTAAGGAGATAGTTAAGGAGATAGGTAAGGAGATAGGTAAGGTGATAGGTAAGGAGATAGGTAAGGTGATAGGTAAGGAGATAGGTAAGGAGATAGGTAAGGAGATAGGTAAGGAGATAGGTAAGGAGATAGGTAAGGTGATAGGTAAGGAGATAGGTAAGGAGATAGGTAAGGAGATAGGTAAGGAGATAGGTAAGGAGATAGGTAAGGTGATAGGTAAGGAGATAGGTAAGGAGATAGGTAAGGTGATAGGTAAGGAGATAGGTAAGGAGATAGGTAAGGTGATAGGTAAGGAGATAGGTAAGGAGATAGGTAAGGTGATAGGTAAGGAGATAGTTAAGGAGATAGGTAAGGAGATAGGTAAGGAGATAGGTAAGGAGATAGGTAAGGTGATAGGTAAGGAGATAGGTAAGGTGATAGGTAAGGAGATAGGTAAGGAGATAGGTAAGGAGATAGGTAAGGTGATAGGTAAGGAGATAGTAAGGAGATAGGTAAGGAGATAGGTAAGGAGATAGGTAAGGAGATAGGTAAGGAGATAGGTAAGGTGATAGGTAAGGTGATAGATAGAGTAAGGAGATAGGTAAGGAGATAGGTAAGGAGATAGGTAAGGAGATAGGTAAGGAGATAGGTAAGGAGTAAGGAGATAGGTAAGGTGATAGGTAAGGTGATAGGTAAGGAGATAGGTAAGGAGATAGGTAAGGTGATAGGTAAGGTG